>OX393554.1:44332132-44357132 GCA_947650365.1 Chamaelirium japonicum
AATGGAGTGAGTTCGTCCTCCGAACCTGATGGTACAACGAGGATGATGGAGATGCTCCAAGGAATGGTCACCATGGTTCAACAGTAGCAGACTGCCTTAGCTCTGACTGCCCTTGCCCAGGCACAGGCTCGTCAGCTCGCAGAGGGCGAGCGTCAAGGGAGACTTTTGAAGGACTTCAAGACGATTGGACCTCCAACTTTCAAGGAAGAGCCGGACCCCTTGCAGGCAGATCGATGGTTTCAACATATAAAGAAGGTCCTTGACGTTTGGAGGTCGTCGGAGACCGACGAGTCACTCTTGCATCTTACTAGTTTGAGGCAGAGGCTGACTTTTGGTAGCAGTCGATCTTGCGTTCAAGAACAACTGATCGAGGAGCTATCTCCTAGTTAGAGTTCGAGGAACTTTTTCGGAGGAAGTTCTTCCCTGTGACTGTGCAAAACTGGATGGAGATGGAATTTTTGGCCCTTTCCCAAGGGTCTCTTACTGTGGCACAGTATGAGACCAAATTCTCAGAGCTTGTGAGGTATGCACTGCACCAGGTAGTGACTGATGCCCGGAGGGTAAAGTGTTTTGAGCATGGACTAAAGTCAGAAATCAGGGGTAGGGTTACAGCCTTCTTAGGTCAATCCTATGAGGAGGTAGTTACTCGAGCGTTGGCCATTGAACAAGAGTTGGAAGAATCTCGTAAGACCCAAGAACAACCAACATCAGGTAGACCACCCTAGTAAAAGGTGTAAGATTTCATCCGAACCACCAGAGGGTGGACAAGGAAAGAAGAATGGAAGGCTATGACTTTGTTATCGCTGCAAGCGGGAAGGACACATTAGCAACACTTGTCCTTTAGGAAAAATATGCTTCAATTATAGACAAGGTCATATGAAGAAGGACTGTCTCGATTCACGTGTATGATGTAAGAGTTTAATATGTATGAATAATGTGTGATGTGTTTTGATCCTTTTCATGTTGGAATCTTTATGAAATATAGCATATAAATTTTTAGAGCGCACAGTGGGATGAGGTCCTCCTTTTGTTAGTTATTGTTGTTTTTCGTTGATCTTTAGCATTAGAAACCTAGCCGGTATTTTAGGACTCCTTAATCTTCGTTGACCCTTAGTACTAGAGACCTAGCCGGTATCTTAGGATTCCTTGATTCTTCATCGACCATTAGTATTAGAGGCCTAGTCTGTATTTTGAGGATCATCCATTGTTTAGTTCTAGGTGTAATAATTGGATTGCTCTTCTTGTTAGTTTTCTCCGGTGTATCGCCGGTTATAATAGAGCTTATATGTCATGTTTAAATAAATCCTATGAGTAGTATTGATGACCCTTGGGGGTAGTGGTTTCAAAGAGTATACCAGGAGATGGAAATCTCAGGTAGTAGTTGAGTTCACATGGTTCCTAAATTTCAGAATGTCTCGATGAAGACCCTCACGACAGGGTACGCACTGTTCCTCGGGAACTTTGGCGGTGGATTATGACTGTCCGGTAGAGGATATTGTGTGGCCACACACTTTCTCTTCGGAGAATTTGGTGGATAAATACGCATCGACTCTTCGGAGGCTTTGGCGGATGGTTACGCAGTTCCTGTTGGAACTTGCGGCAGAGCGTGCACTGTTTCTTCGGAAACTTTGGCAATTGGTAGAGCTTGCACTGTTCCCAATCGGAACTTTGACAGCTAGTTACGTAGTTCCTGTTGGACCTTGCAGTAGAGCATGCACTGTTTCTTCGGAAACTTTGGCAGCTGGCAGAGCTTGCACTGTTCCCAATCGGAACTTTGGCATCTAGTTATGCAGTTCCTATTGGAACTTGCGGCAGAGCGTGTACTGTTTCTTCGAAAACTTTGGCAGCTGGCAGAGCTTGCACTGTTCCCAATCGGAACTTTGGCAGCTAGTTACGCAGTTCCTATTGGAACTTGCGACAGATCGTGCACTGTTTCTTCGAAAACTTTGACAGCTGGCAGAGCTTGCACTATTCCCAAATTGGAACTTTGGCAGCTGATTACGTAGTTCCTGTTGGAACTCGCGGCAGAGCGTGCACTGGTCAGATGGCAGTGATGTCAAGTTGGAACTGGAATATTTGAGCACTGGATAGATGATTAGTAACTATGTCAAGGAAATTGTCTATATTTATGGAATTTGGAAATGCTTTATCGGTTGGAAAAAAAAGGACATTGTCTAGCTGTTTCCCCCCGTCTTGTTTCTTGTTGGTCACCGGTCCTAGTAACTTTAACTATTTAGTTTCTTCTAAATGATTTCCATTGGTTCTCAGTAGGTTCGATATTGTATAGGTAATGGAGGTGTTTGCTCCGGAGAGAAATCTTATAGGATTTAAGTCTAGGCATACTAGTTCGAGTTATCTAGTTGTCTTCAATTCAATTCTATAGGTGTATAGGTATATGTTTATTTGTAGGAATTACGTTTTCGTGTTAGTATCGTTAGTTGAGAATGTCACGTGATCTTGTTTCGTGAAATCGTATTGCTACCTTACTTTTGAATAAGGGGGACACTCCTTATCCAGGGAAGGGAGATAATCCAAAGTCACAAAATTTTTATTAGTCTATAGTTATTAGGACCACGATTGAACATTATGCCTTGTGTGAGCTTCACAAAAGCCTAATGTCCTAATCATATCCTAATAATTATGTGACTCAATTGTATAAGTTCGGGTAGTAGTCTAGTCAGTGGCAGAGTCTTTCCTTTCGTTATAATTGGTGTATTGATTGAACATCTCGAGGGCAGTATTAGAAAGGATATGGTACCAGTTGTGAATTCGCCTTCGTCACTTGGGTAGTATATGTTGGTGGGATTGTATCCTCAGTTTAGTAATCAAATTTTTGGGATGAAAATTCTATTAAGGTGGGTAGGATGTAATGACCGACACTTCAGAGTTCTTCTGCTCAGGGCAACTCAGTTTCGTTTTAATTATATTAAATAATTGTTTGGATTTATTAGTCAAGTTGCATAATTTGTTTGTCGATGCTATGTGTTCTAACTTGTGTTGGACCGGGCCCCGAGTCCGGGACGCGAGGCGATTGGAATATAGCCGGTTGATTTTTGCAGTTTCCTGTGTACAAGAATTAGATACAACTTAATTATTTATAATTAGACATCATTTTAGCGGGTCGATTGGACCCGACGAGCTTCGCGTGCCAGCAGGTCACGACGCGATACGGGCCGGTGTGAATGCGCTTGATAGCCTCAAAAAAAAAAAAAAAGAAGAAGAAGAAGAAGAAGAAGAAGAAGAAGAAGAGAAAAAAAAAAATAAAAAAAAAACCCAAACCCATTCCCTAAATCCCAAACCCAAACCCAACCCGATCCTAAACCGACTACCTTTCCCCCCCTCTCTCTCTCTCTCTTTCTCTCTCTCTCTCTCCCTCTCTCTCTCTCTCTTTCTCTCTCAAACCCAAACCCATCCCCTAACCCCAACCCCAACCCCAACCCCAACCAACAGCCAACTCTCTCTCTTTCTCTCTCTCTCTCTCTTAAACCCCCAAACCCAAAACCCGATCCATCCCCCCCTCTCTCTCTCTCTCTCAAACCCCAACCCAACCCCAAACTGTCCATCTCTCTCTCCCTCCCTCTAATCTGAGCCGTCCCCTCTCATCCCTCTCCCCCCCTCTCTCGGATCTCTCTTCTCTCCCTCTCTCGGATCTATCCTCCCCCCCAAACCGAACCCGATCCCCCACCTACCCGATCTCCCTCTTCTCGAGCCCGTGATTCCCACCGACCTCCAGCCGCCCCCTCATCCCGAGGCCGTGGAATCCGGCCCGGATTTCCGCCGAGCAGCCGTCGTCACCCCGATTTCCACCGGCCGCCGCCCCTCCCCTCTCCTTTAAAACCCTAAGCCGACCCCCCTTTCACACACCACAGTCCGAACACCCTCACCCCTTTCCCGATCTCTCACTCCCCTGATCTCTTATCCCGGTGTGTCCTGCACGCGGTGGCGCTGGAGAGGAGCAACCAGCTGGAGCAAGGAGGAGCCGCAGTCGGAGCCGACGACCCCTCCCTGACCAGTGCGTAACCAGGATGATCCAGCCGTAGGCGGAGCGGAAGGCAGTTGACGGGAGTTTGTACGTGATCGACAACCAGGTGACATCTACTTCCCTTGCATGGTCTTTAATAGTAGGAAATGAGAATAACTAAGGGTAGGTATCTATAACGCTACATGCGGGTCCCGTCGGGCATCATCGCATGTGGTCAAGTGGACCCCGCCTTGCATGCGGAGTCGCGAGTCCGACGACGCATGCTTAATAATATTAATAATTAAATAATAATTATTCTGCTGATTGTTTGGATACTGTAAGTAGGAATTTTCTTAAGTTTTGAAAAATTAATAATTATCGGACCCACCCTTTTGAGTGGAATGTGGAGACCCGGGCACACGGGAATAAGGGTGAGAGTAATTTAGGCTTATTGTAATGCATGGGTTGTGAGCACGGTACGAATCCCAGGGTAAAACGTCGAAGCTATTTTATTATTATAATAATCTATCATGTGAAAAGATTGGACCCTGTGCGCGCAAGGGACGTGAACCACCCTGCACGCACAGCCGAAGACCAGTAGGCTAGGGGGTCACGGCAAGGGTTGTGGTAAAGCTAATAGGAGTAGCCCTTTAGTAGGGATTGGCCTAGCAACTCTGTCCCGGGGTGGTTGAAGCCCCCAAAGTAACTCAAGTGGGGCGGTAGAGCTCCACCGTGAAAGATGAAAAATATCTTATAATTACCTGGATGATTTGTGCATGGTGGATGCACGGCGAGAGAGTTGGCCCTCTACATCGAAATAAAAGACCCTATAGTAATGCCCGATCGGGGGCAGGATGAACAAAATATCCGGGATTCACTTTAGGATATATGATTTATATTATAATTCATAATTAAGCACTGTAGAATATCAAACGGACTGTATGGTAGATAACCTAGTGACAGTAGGAATTGCATGTGAACACAGACTACTGATAGGCTTAGGATTAACCTTCTGTAAACTTCATTAACACTTAAACTATTAATGTAATTTAATTCAATATATCGTCTCATATTATTAAAGACTATTAGGATGTCACTAGCCATTAATTTGGCTAATCGTTCAATTTTCCATTGGGGGCTACTCTTTCCCACGAGTAGACTCTCCTGCAGGTCCGGAGGTTCGGGAGTAGCAGTGGTAGGCCGGAGGTAGTTTTAGGGCTACAGTCGCTTTTTATTTTGGCATGTAGTTTCGTGGCAATGTAATGGTTGGATTTTGTATAAGAATCATTTAGTTTAAGATTAGTTATTTGTTAGTGGCAATGATACAGCTAAAATCTTTTGGGTAGGTCTCTTCTCAAGGCCACAAGCCTAGAATAGATCACAATGAAAATATAAGTATCTAAATGTCTTAATTGACTAGCCCTGTACATAGGACCTCTAGACCAGTGTACTGAGTGTCAGGGATTGGGTGAGACTCCTAGCTAGCCGTTAGTGGCTCGAGTACCGTGCTCCCTTAGAAGGATTATTGTCAGCAGGTGGTAGCGCCGATAGGCCACACATGCTGAGAGGATAATCCGGGTGAAGGTCGAGCGTGATCATTTCTCTGAGCATGGAAAAATTTTATCTCTAGTATCCTTTAAATAAAAATGTTTTCATGAAAAAAAAAATAAATCAAGTTTTAAAATATTCCTTGTTTCTCCCTCCTCTTTCTTCATTTATGAGAGAATCACTGCCCTGTGAGAAACCCTAATTGGTAGGAATAGCTGAGGAAACCCTAAAACCCCTTGGTTTTTCTCACCTCACACCCTAGGGATCGGTCTTCAGATTTCTGGGGCGTGACAGTATGAGGCGACGCGCATGACGGCCGATGCCGAACACACGTCAGCAGATACGACACCTGTCGCCGGACAAGAAAATGATGAACGTATCCCCGGCCAGCCCTTGGCAGAGGGTCGGTGTTGGAAACAAATCAAAGGCGCAACGGAAGCCGGACTCGATCTTAGGATCGATACGGTGTGCGATACATTTTTATAATTTTCTTAAGAAACAATCATATGCGCAAGATTAAAACAAAATGTAAACAAACCCCTATGGTCATCTATCGAAACACACCATAAATGTTATGCATGCAATTCAATATATCTAGGGTTTTGTTTATTATACCTCCGTGCAGGATTTAGCACCGCGATGTTAATCTTCTAAGTTGATGATGACGGAAGTATCCACGTGCGTGGGAGAAGCCTCGTTCTTCTTTGGGTACACCCGATCTCGCGAATCGGCCCGAATCCTTGCACTCCAATCTCTGATTGCTTCGGAGTGCAAGCATTATCTTCTTCTTTATCACACACTCTCTATGAGGAGAAGTAGATGAGATGAATTTTTTTTTCTCTTCACTCCTTTGGTCAAACCCAAGAGTGAGAGAGATGAGTGCCCAAGAGAGAGAGGAAGGCCAAAACCGAACACAAGGGAGAGGGGAGATCGGCCTTTTTCTGATAAGATAAGAGAGGAACGGTTTTCCTTGCCTAAAATAACTTGGAAACCGTTCCCCCCTCTCCCCTTGTCCATATGAACCGTTCCCCCTTCTCTCTCCTTCTCTCATTAATCCTCAAAAATAAATGCCCACTATTGTATAGTTGTCATATTTGGTTTTACAATTAAATAGAATAGATTCAAATCATTTCAAATCTGAATTAATCCCTTTAAATATGAATTTGATGGCCATGCATATTTACCCTAATGAGGGGGGCGGCCATTAGGGCATGCGGGACATTTTGAAATGACCAGAATGCCCCCCATGCATCTACTGGCTATTCACCTCATACGGGAGCATACATGGTCCATCTCCGTGCATGATAAAGTACCCTAACACTTAGGGCACCTCATCCATACCTATTTAACATACCATGGAGTGATAAATAGTGTTTTTACTATTTATTGGGGTGCTCTCAGTAAAACTTGGGGTGCCCCTATAGTAAAAATCACTAAACACACAGACCGTGTTCTAGTGCGACACGCACACACGGAATGAACTCCTCATGGCATTATGGCAACATCGTGTGGCCCTACATTACTCTGGGATTGGCCCCTAGTGAACACACTTAGTCCTGTACAACCACCATGCCCTAGTGCAATGCACTCACAGAACATAGGACGATTAAGGCATTATTTCTTCAACTCATATTGTGCTGTGAGATAAGAAGAAAGTTATGATCCGTAACGATCATGGATAAGGTGGAACCTTCAGGGACTAGGATTCATGGCTTCCAATCGGACCCAATCGACACACTACCCAAGTGTCCCTGTCAACCCTCTGGGTCCCGGTTAACCTGCGTGGCCACCCAGAGTGCGACGTAGGCTGCACTCCAATTCTCCTAGACTTACTAAGCTCTCTCGCATACCCCTGCTCTCCACTTAGTTTGGTAATTAGATGTCCCTTCACTCGGTGCCATGTGTCAACTTGAGCGGTGGAGAGCACCGTCAGACTCAAGTGACCATATGACTAGGTTCCTTCCAGGTTGATTAACACATCGTACCTTTGGTCATTTTGGCCAAACAACCAGATTTGGTCTAACAGCTCAATTGTTAACCACCAGGCCTGGTTTTAGTACGGTGTATGTCAGACCAAAGAATACACCTCCCAATGGGGATATGAATAGACTGCAGGAGTGACATACCGATGCAACGCCAGCCCGACAACCCAGTGTACCGTGGTATTGGGTCGTGGTTAGATTCCTCACACATTGGTGAGCCAAAGTTACCCAAACTAGTTAGTCCACTGGTCATGGTTCCTCAGGGTTTAGGACCTATTACCCTAAGCAGAAACACGGTTATGTGCACCGGTGTCTGCTCACCGATCTGTGCACTGTGTTGGTTTTGTTCAGCCACAGACACTGTGCTTGGCAATGACCATAGTGGAGAAACCCATGCTCTGTCATTCCAACAGCTTAACCTGATAGGGCGACCAACCCTAATAAGAACTGCGAACAATTTAGGCTAATAGTACTAATCAACTGAGTCTCTCACTCAGATAAACCACTATACAGCAGCTCTTTTCAGTTCAATATATAGAACACGTATAATACGCACCAATTAAGCTATTCTAATATAAATATCAACTCATTTATTAATCAACCATGGTTTTTACAAGCCCTAGACCATATCTTACTCAATAATCTCCCACTTGGTCTAGCAAGGAAAAACGGTTCTGACTCCCATAGCTTCTACATGCTGCTCAAATATCTTTACAGGAATTGCCTTTGTAAAGGGATTAGCAACATTGTCTACAGATGCTATCTTTGTCACCGCTACTTGCCTTTCGTTCTGAAACTGCTGAATCAAGTGGAACTTGCGTTCGATATGTTTCCTCTTCTGGTGGTGCCTTGGCTCCTTGGCCTGTGCTACTGCTCCACTATTGTCACTATTGTCGCTGCTCCTTGGAGATTGTTGTTTATTGTCTTAGTCTTGAGTGGTGTGTTTTTCCTCTAGTCCGGGGACTACCTTGTCGGTCTACTCCCTGTGCGATGATGTGGCCCTATTTGGCCTAGTTTCTGCTTACTCACCCAGAGTTAAGCCGAGTCCTGTAACTGCCTTTCTTTTTTCAGTAATAAATTCATTTTTTACCTCTCAAAAAAAAAAAAAAAATTACAATAGGTGACTAAGCCTCTGGTACACACCCTAAGTCCAATAAGAACTTTTTGAGCCACACCGCCTCTTTTCCAGCCTCGCATGCTGCGATGCGACGTACTCAGCTTCAGTGGTGGAGTCTGCGATGCAACCTTGCTTCACACTCCACTAACGTACTGCTCCTCCTCCTAACATGAAAACATTACCTGAAGTCGATTTTCTGGATTCCACATCTGACATAAAGTCAGCATCCGTGTATCCAAACGGCGTCAGGTCCTGTGAAGTGTAGACTAACTGATAATCCCTCGTACGACGAAGGTACTTGAGTATACTCTTTACAGTAGTCCAGTGTGCTGGACCCGGGTTCGACTGAAACCGACCCATCATATCTACTGTAAAACAGATATCTGGCCTTGTGCACTGCATGGCATACATTAGACTACCCACTGTTGAAGCATAGGGTATCTTCTGCATCTCTGCCTTCTCTTCAGGTGTCTTAGGACATTAATCCTTAGACAATTTCAAGCCATATCTGAATGGCAAGAAACCCTTCTTGGAGTCCTGCATGCTGAATCTGGCCAATATCTTATCTATATAAGCAGCTTGTGAGAGCGAGAGAATCTTGTTCTGGCGATCTCGAGTTACCCTAATCCCCAGAACATAACTCGCCTCACCTAGGTCTTTCATATCGAATTGCGAG
The DNA here is from genome assembly GCA_947650365.1 of Chamaelirium japonicum. Classification (NCBI taxonomy): domain Eukaryota; kingdom Viridiplantae; phylum Streptophyta; class Magnoliopsida; order Liliales; family Melanthiaceae; genus Chamaelirium; species Chamaelirium japonicum. The sequence continues at coordinate 44,341,417 of OX393554.1, forward strand.
GATAACCAAACTTTTACCGTAGATAATGTTCCTACGTCATTTCCAATCCGTAGTATATCATCTACATAAAGTACTAAATATACCACTGTAGTATTATCACTCTTTTTGTACACACAAGATTCATCCTCATTTTGATCAAATCCGTATGAGCGGATTGTCTGATCAAAACGGATATTTCAACTTCTGGATGCTTATTTCAGTCCATAGATGGACCTCTGAAGTTTGCAAACCAAATCTTCCTGACCTACTAACTCAAAACCTGGAGGCTGCATCATATATATATCTTCCTCCAAATCCCCGTTGAGGAAAGCTGTCTTGACATCCATCTTTCAGATCTCCCAATCATAGTGGGCTGCGATGGATAAGAGGATTCGAATAGACTTAAGCATAGCTACCGGTGAAAAAGTCTCGTCATAATCGATCCCTTCTCGTTGGGTGAAACCCTTGGCAACTAGTCTAGCTTTATAAGTCTCAATGGAACCATCGGGTCCTCTTTTCTTCTTGTACACCCACTTACACCCAATAGGTTTAATATTGGATGATGGTGTAACAAGTGTCCAGACATTGTTTTGGAACATAGATGCAAATTCTGCCTCCATGGCTTTTTGCCAAGTAGAATTGTCAGAAGATTTCATCGCCTCATCATAGCTCAAGGGATCATCCTCCTGAATCTCTGGATCGACTAATAAAGTCTCTCCATAGTATCTTTCAGGAGCTCTGATTTGTCTCCCACTGCAACGAGGTAACGGTGGTACTGAGCGATTCGTTTCTACAGTCTCTGGTATAGTAGTTTCAATGTTACCTCTTTCCTCTTTGTTACCGGATGTGCTACCTCCACCAGTACCCAGTAGCTCTTCCAGAACTACCTTACTAGTTGGCTTGTGGTCCATAATATAGTCCTGCTCTAGGTAGATGGTATTCGTAGAAACGAGTACCTTCTTATCCTCAGGATCATAGAATATACCACCTTTTGTTTCTATAGGATAGCCTATGAACAGACATACCTTAGACTTAGTCTCCATCTTATCCCTCTTGTCTTTCCGCACATGTGCAGGACATCCCCATATTCTGAAATGCTACAGTGTAGGCTTTCTCTTTGACCACAGTTCTCTAGGAGTTAGAGGCACTGATTTAGATGGGACATGGTTTAAGATATAAAACTGCTATTAATAGGGCATATCCCCAAAATGTGGTCGGTAAACTAGTATAACTCATCATACTACGAACCATGTCCAACAAGGTCCGATTCCTTCTCTCAGAAACTCTATTTTGTTGTGGTGTACCTGGAGCAGTCAACTGGGATACAATCCCACTGTCTCTAAGATACCCAAGGAACTCGTCTGATAGGTACTCACCTCCTCGATCAGATCGAAGGGCTTTTATATATCTACCAGTCTGCTTTTCAACTTCGGCTCTAAATTCTTTGAACTTGTCAAAGGACTCAGACTTTCGATGCATTAGATAGATATAGCCATATCTTGAGTAATCATCAGTAAAAGTGATGAAGTACTCATGGCCTTCTATCGCCTGGACGCTCATGGGTCCATATACATCAGAATGAACTAACTCTAATATCTTTGTGGCCTTATTCCCTTTGGCTTTAAAAGCCCTCTTAGTCATTTTGCCCTCCAGACAAGACTCACAGGTTGGAAGGATCTCCGAGGGATCTATTTCCAGAAGCCCGGCCTTAACCAACCTATTAATTCTATCTGAGGCAATATGCCCGAGTCTTCAATGCCACAATAGAGTTAGATTTTCTGAAGGTTTCTTACGTTTAGATGAGTTAATATTCAAAGCGGTTATGTTTTCTTTCTCTAATTTAGGACTTAGAATATAGAGACTGTTCTGAACTATTCCTCTAATAATGAAGGTTCCATTCATTCTAATAGACACACCAGATGTATCAAAAAGAACTGAATAACCATCATTCACCATAGAAGAAACAAAAATTAGATTACATCTCAAAGACGGTACATATAATACGTCTCTTAAAATCAAAGTATTTTTATTAGAAAAAGATAAATAAACATCTCCAACTGCTTCTGCGATTGCAACAGCATCAGTCCCCATACTCAGGACCACTTCCTCATCAAGTAGCCTTCTGCTTACCTGGAACCCCTGTAAAGAGTTACAGGCATGGTCAGTGGAACCAGAATCCACAATCCAAGATACAAAAGAACTGCTACTTGAAAGAAGTGAATCAACTACAAGTAGCTGAGAATTACCTGTCCCAGCACCCAGAGGCTTTGTGTAGTCCTTTTTCCAATGGCCCTTTTCGTCACATCTGAAGCACTTCGTGCTTAGTGACTTCATCTCTCTTGACCTAGAGGTCCCCATATGGCTCTGCAAAGGCCCTGCCTTCGGCTTCTTGTTTTTAGGCTTCTTGCTCATAGGCTTCTTAGCCTTCAGAGCAGCCCTGCGCTTAGCACTTAATGCCTCACCTTTAACCTTGAACTCGTCTTCTGCTGCCTGGAGAGCTCCAAGAAGCTCTGTATTTTTCATCTCCAACTTTTTAAGGTTGAAGTTAGTGACAAAGCCTTCAAAGGCTCCAGACAGGGATGCAAGGAAGATATCAGTCATAACCTTGTTATCCAGCACAATGTTCATGGTAGCTAATTCGTTTTTGAACCCAAGCATTTTCAGCATGTGTTCCCGGACAGGCATCCCTTCGGACATCTTAGTGCTAATGAGCTTTTTCATTGTGAGGTAGCGCGTTACGTGGCTATGCCCCTCAAACATTTCTTTGAGGTATAGCATCATATCAAAAGCATCAAGCATTTCTTCGACTTGCTTCTGTAGAGTTGTCTGCAAGGAAGCTATGATATAGCACTTGCACATCTTATTAGAATCTCGCCAGTCAGAGAAAGCCTTGGTCTCTGCCTCAGTGGCATCTGGACCCGGTAGGGTCGGTTCCTGAGTGGTTAGGGCCATGGTGTGTTTATCGATCCTCAGAACAAGAATGAGGTTGTGTTTCCAGTCCTCATAGTTAGGACCCGTAAGCTTGTTATCATTTAGGATAGCAGATAAGGGGTCTAGTTTGGTCATCTGAAAAATAAATGGGAGTATATTAGAATACTTCATAAACTCATTTTATGATATTTTTAAAATGAGTCAAATTATATCCAAATGTCAACGCTACCCTCAAAGCGAAGACATATCTATGGATCAATTTTACCATGTATATGAGATCTCGAATTCGGATACACCCGCCCGAGGGGGCAGTGTGCAGTGTCCTCTGCTCACAGTAGGTCACTCGGACCCAATCCAAATCTGCCACAAACGGGCTATAATGGACCATGGTTTTCTTTTGGCCAGCCCCCTGTGATCTCCATGCGACGCAACGGGTAGCCTCACGGGTGCTTTGAATGCTTACCCACAAGCCTAGGCAATCACAATATGGGAGTTCATGCGGTCCCCGTGAGGGCGGGAAAAGCCCTTCTCTCCTGACATTGTGACCACCATATCCCGAAGGAGACTGCTAAGCCTCCGGCATGACAGAATATAACTCTCACCCGAGGGGGATGTTGAGCCATACCTTATCACCCAGAAATTCAGCAGTTGGCCGTGGAGGCCAGGGGCACTCACACTGAGTCCTCTTACACATCCCTTAATTATTGTGAGGGTTATTTTAATGCAAGTATTTTAGATCCTAGGTTGCGACAACCTAGACCTAGACCCTGGTCATACAGTGCTCCCACTAGAGTTAAGATCTCTTATGAAGTATAGATAGACTTGGAGAGGACTATAGTCCCTATCCCATGGATACTCAGTTGTCAACTTTCTCCCGAGAATCACATTACGTACTTTCCAAGCCTTCGATACTAAATAAAATGATCATTACCCTTTGTGCTCTAAAGCCTAGCCTATGGTCTAGACATACAAGGAAAGGTCTCCCATTAGTATGACTCCTCGTATGCAACTTGATGTTTGATGTCATAGATGATCACTATATCACTATTGGTTTCGATGTCAAAACAATTAGGGACATCCGATAACCTCTGTCGGACCTCGACCTAACGGTGGCATAACCGAGTGTTATGGGATCCAACTACTATCAAACACTAATTAAACTACGGGTGTCATTAAATGGAGATCTAACCTAATGGTCACAGGGACCAAGTGGGGAATAGGCATCCCACACACAGTGGGGAAAGGGCATCCCACAATCTAATACCTACAACATTAGAATATATACTTTCACCGGGGTCTTAGAAAATATACAAACTACCATCAAACATAAACATCCATTGATATCAAGTTCAGGGTCCGACCCTTGAACCTGGCTAGCAATGCTCTGATGATCCCGTTCATGGCATCTTCCGGATATCTCTTCCTTTGGCCCACCACATCCGGTCTTCCGGTAATGGATTTTCCACCAGATCTTGTCCTCCAAATCTTCAACCTGTAATTGAAAAATCTAGTATGCTCCGAGCAATCGCTCGTTCATACACATTTTCCTAGGATGAAGAATAATGAAAGGTCTAGAAATAGAATTAATTGGCCGGGAAAAATCAAGCCGTGGAACAACCTCCACGTACTTGTCCCATTAGGCCTGACAACCATCCATCATAGAAAGAACAAAAAATAACTATGCAATTATTTTTTTGGGGTCCGACCCCCGAAACCAAACAATCACAATTATTATTTTGTAGTGGCGTCTTGCAGGAAAAACATAGCATGCAACACATATGCATATATGATCTAGCGCATGCAAACCCCGGTGAATGCATTCGTTCATCAAATACGCATTTGATTCGATTCATAGAATTTTTTTTCGTGAATCGTACATCGAAAATGGCTCTGATAGCATTTGTTGGAAACAAATCAGAGGCGCAACAGAAGCCAGACTCGATCTTAGGATCGATACGGTGTGCGATACATTTTTATAATTTTCTTAAGAAATAATCATATGTGCAAGATTAAAACGAAATGCAAACAAACCCCTATGGTCATCTATCGAAACAAACCATAAATGTTATGCATGCAATTCAATAGATCTAGGGTTTTGTTTATTATACCTCCGTGCGGGATTTAGCACCGCGATGTTAATATTCCAAGTTGATGATGATGGAAGTATCAACGTGCGTGGGAGAAGCCTCGTTCTTCTTCGGGTACACCCGATCTCGCGAATCGGCCCGGATCCTTGCACTCCAATCTTTGAGTGCTTCAGAGTGCAAGCTTTCTCTTCTTCTTTATCACACACACTCTATGATGAGAAGAAGATGAGATGAAGAAAATTTTCTCTTCACTCCTTAGGTCAAACCCAAGAGTGAGATAGATGAGTGCCCAAGAGAGAGAGGGAGGCCAAAACCGAACACCAAGGAGAGGGGAAATCGGCCTTTTTCTGATAAGATGAGAGAGGCACGGTCTTCCTTGCATAAAATAACTTGGAAACCGTGCCCCCCCTCTCCCCTTGTCCATATGAACCATTCCCCCTTCTCTCTCTCTCATTAATCCTCAAAAATAAATGCCTACTATTGTATAATTGCCATATTTGGCTTTGCAATTAAAGGGAATAGATTGAAATCATTTCAAATCTAATTTAATCCCTTTAAATATGAATTTGATGGCCATGCATATTTACCCTAATGAGGGGGGCGACCACTAGGGCATGCGAGACATTTTGAAATGACCAAAATGCCCCCCATGCATCTAGTGGTCATTCACCTCATACGGGAGCATACATAATCCATCTCCGTGCATGATAAAGTACTCTAACACTTAGGGCACCTCATCCATACCTATTTAACATACCATGGAGTGATGAATAGTATTTTTACTATTTATTGGGGTGCTCTCAGTAAAACGTGGGGTGCCCCTATAGTAAAAATCACTAAACACACAGATCGTGTTCTAGTGCGACACGCACACACGGAATGAACTCCTCATGGCATTATGGCAACATCGTGTGTCCCTACACTACTCTGGGATTGGCCCCTAGTGAACACACTTAGTCCTGTGCAACCACCATGCCCTAGTCCAATGCACTCACGGAACACAGGACGATTAAGGCATTATTTCTTCAAATCATATTGTGCTGTGAGACAAGGAGAAAGTTATGATCCGTAACAATCGTGGATAAGGTGAAACCTTCAGGGACTAGGATTCATGGCTTCCAAACGGACCCGATCGACATACTACCCAAGTGTCCCTTTCAACTCTCTAGGTCCTGGTTAACCTGCGTGGCCACCCAGAGTGCGACGCAGGCTGCACTCCAATTCTCCTAGACTTACTAAGCTCTCTTGCATACCCCTGCTCTCCACTTAGTTTGGTAATTAGATATCCCTTCACTCGGTGCCATGTGTCAACTTGAGCGGTGGAGAGCACCGTCAGACTCAAGTGACCATATGACTAGGTTCCTTCAAGGTTGATTAACATATCGTACCTCCGGTCATTTTGGCCAAACAACCGGATTCGGTCTAATAGCTTAACTGTTAATCACCATGCCTGGTTTTAGTATGGTATATATCAGACCAAGGAACGCACCTCCCAATAGGGATGTGAATAGCCTGCAGGAGTGACATGTCGATGCAACGCCAGCCCGGCAACCCAGCGCACCGTGGTATTGGGTAATGGTTAGATCCCTCACACGTTGGTGAACCAATGTTATCCAAACTAGTTAGTCCACCGATCATGGTTCCTTAGGGTTTAGGACCTATTACCCTAAGCAGAAACACGGCTAGTGCACCGGTGTCTGCTCACTGATCTGTGCACTGTGTTGGTTCTGTTCAGCCACAGACACTGTGCTTGGCAATGACCATAGTGGAGAAACCCATGCTCTGTCATTCCAACAGCTTAACCTGATAGGGCGACCAACCATAATCAGAACTGCGAACAATTTAGACTAATAGTACTAATCAACTGAGTCTCCCACTCAGATGAACCACTATACAGCCATGGCTCTTTTCAGTTTAATATATAGAACACGTATAATACGCACCAATTAAGCTATTCTAATATAAATATCAACTCATTTATTAATCAACCATGTTTTTTACAAGCCCTAGACCATATCTTACTCAATAGTCGGCAGGCGCGATGGTCGACGCCGAACAACGTGCGCCAACAAGCTCGTTCGAGTTTGTTCGGTTACAAGACAGGCACAAACATGCCAAGGCTCTGGTATGCTCATGGTGGAACAGCTTGGCTCAGCTCAGCTCGTGGTGGAACGGCTCGGCTTACCATCACCAAGTGAGTTAGAGAGAAGGCGAGAGTTAGAGAGAGGAGGTGAGAGTTAGAGAGAGTGAGTGAGTTAGAGTGGGGGTGAGAGTTAGAGAGAAGAGGTGTGAGTTAGAGAGCGGGTGAGAGTTAGAGAGAAGAGGTGAGAGTTAGAGAGAGAAGATGAGAAGGTTAAAGTGGGTGAGAGTTAGAAAGAAGAGGTAAGAGTTAGAGAAAGATAACCTATACCCGACCCCCCTTCGAGTCCCACCATCATCATCGTCACTACCTTCACCTCCACTATCACAGCCACCATCACCACCTTCTTCTCCATCACCATCATCTTCACCACCATCATCATCATCACTACCTTCACCTCCACCATCACAGCCACCATCACCACCTTCATCTCCATCTCCGTCTCCATCACCATCATCTTCACCACCATCACCACCTCCATCTCCATCACCATCCATCTCCATCTCCATCCGACCCTCCCCCCTGGTGCAAATGGAGAGAGAGAGAGAGAGAGAGAGAGAGAGTGAGAGAGAGAAAACAGAGAGGGTGAGAGAGAGAGAGCAGAGAGAGAAAACAGAGAGGGTGAGAGAGAGAGAGCAGAGAGGGGCGCGACCAACCCGACCCCCCCACCCTACCACACCTTCCTTGCGCCCGACCCCCCGCTCCGCCACTGCTGCCACAACCCGACCCCCCACCCCCCGGCTGCAACAACCCCCTTGCTGCCGTCCCTTCCCGGCGCCCAGCCATCGCGGATACTGTCTATGCCGAGCCCACAGCCGCCTGCGCCGCGCCGCCCTGCGCCGTTCGCACCAGCTGGCCACCCCTGCTGCCTTTTCCTCGCGCCCGACCTCCCTCTCACCCGCTCCCGACCTCCCCCCGGCTGCAAAAACCCCCAAGCTACCGCCCCTTCCCCCTGCCCAGCTGCCACCGCTGCTGTCTAACCCGAGCCCGCAGCTGCCTGCGCCGTGCCGCCCCGTGCCATCCGCACCAGTCAGCCACCCCTGCCGCCCCTTGCCTGCGCCCGACCCCCCTCTCACCCGCGCCCGACCTCACCTACCTGTAGAGACAACCTCCCCCCCCGCCCCCCGCCCCCCGCACACACACACCCACACCCCCACTCGACCCCCAATAGGTAAAAAGCCCAACCTACCCCTCCTGGGTGCCCTTGGGTCCACCCCAAGTGCCACCCACTACACTTCACCCGACCCCTCAAAACTTTTTTTTTTGCAACCCCCCCGATCCTAAATTCTTCACAGAACCCCTATGCCATTATCTATTTTTTGGAAAACGCAGCCAGTGTATTTTATATTTTTTAAAAAAACCCCTGCTGCCCAAAAACTTTGGCCAAACCCCCCCTTCGGATGATATTTTTGACTGAACCCCCTAGCCCCTGGTTTTTGCACAAAGCCCCCTGCCCCAAAATTTTTGCACAGAACTCCCTACCCCAATATATTCTGATCAAAACTCGGTTTTGCTAGTTTTGCAAAAAAAAACCCTACCGCCATATATTTATGCACAAACCCCGCGCCCCCTGGCTTTTATACACAATGTCCCTCGCCCATGGCTTTTTTGGCAAAAAAAAACCCCCTAAATCTTTTGCCCGAATCCCCCCTAGGTTCTTTGACCCGCAACACCTTGCACGTGCCTACTTCTGTGATCCCAGTCAGCTATGTTACCACCTATGCAATTGGGAGGGGGTAACACACACACACACACACACACAGTCAGCCCCATGCAACGGGTTGGCAGACGCACAACGATTAGCCCGGATAGGGAGTCGGCAGACAAATAGCAATCGGCCCCGGAAAAGGGTCGGTCGGAATACAAACGACGGTCGACCCCGCGCAATGGGTCAGCAGACGCACACCCGGCCAACCCCTGGTAGGGGGTCGACAGGCGCCATGGTCGGCCCCCGACAGGGGGTCGGCAGACAGACGACGGTCGGCCCCGGATAGGGGGTCGATAGATAGATGATGATCGGCCTAGCGCAACGGGTCGGCAGACGCACACCCGGTCGGCCCCTGACAGAGGGTCGGCGGGCCTAATGGTTAGCTTCACGTAGTGGGTAGGTAGGAAGACAATGGTTGTCCCAACGCAACGGGCCGTTAGATACACGACGGATGGTCCAGAACAGAAGGTTGACAGACGAGCGACCGACTTTGCACCAGAAAGTCCCAGCCAGCTATCTTAACACCTATCTAGCTGGGAGGGGTAACTGTGGGGTGCAAAATCTGGCTAACACCCAATGGTGGGACCTGCAGCCCTGCCTAGGACCAACGAGCACGACGGTAGGACCCACAGTCCTGTTTGGGGTCCACTTGTATGACAGTGGGACCTACAGCTCTGCCTAGGGTCTACTAGTATGACGATAGGACCCGCAACCCTACCTGGGGCCCACTTGCATTATATAGGGTCTGGTAAATCTTCCCCGGGTATTTACCAAACCCCGGATATTCTTGGAATATTCCCTAGATGAACCAAAGCTCTATAAATAGCAGACCCTGTAAATTATTCCAGAACCCCAAAAATTCAAACCATAATCTCACTTTCTGTTTTGCAGAGTTTCCTGAGCTTTCTGGTTTTCAGATTCCTTCTCCACTCTCTATCATCTTGTAAGAAGCACTTCTCGGCCTGTCGGGAGTAACTCTACTTTATTCAAAGATAGTGGATTCAAAGGTTGCGTCTTACCGCACGGAGACAAAGGCTTCGGTCGAACTTCGTCACCACATCTAGTGTCAACTTTCTCTCTCTACCCTACAGTGCTTGTGTGACAACCTAGCAAGTTATAGCTCAGCGCTTCGAAGCACGCTACATCCCGAAGGGTAAAACCTACAATCGACTATTGTAGGAGGGTCAGGAACGACGGCCAAAATCCTCCCCCACAAAACTCATATTGCCGGCTACCCCGTGTGTTGTTTCCTCAAGAGGTGTTAGTGTATATTGTAGGGTTATACACATATGTTTGGTATATGGGATTTATTCCATATATATATATATACATATATATATATATATAATTCATATATATATATATATATCTATATATATATATATATATATATATATATATATATATATATATATATATATATATATATATATATATATATATATATATATATATATATATATATATATATAGGGGAGGGATACTCTTACTCATGGCCTCTTACTTATATAGTTAGTTACCTATGATCCGGGCCGTCCATTAGATCCCGACATACGGTTCGGATTAGATGTGGAGTTAAAGCAATGGTGTCCGCATTAAAAGCCCGTAATAAAAGTTCGTATTAAAAGCCTGCATTTAATGCGGACACCATTGGTTTAACTCCCCATCTAATCCGAACCGTACGTCAAGATCTAATGGACGGTCCGGATCATAGGTAACTATATGAGTAAGAGGCCATGAGTAAGAGTATCCCTCCCCTTATATATGATACTCTTACTCATGGCCTCTTACTTATATAGTTAGTTACCTATGATCCGGGCCGTCCATTAGATCCCGACATACGGTTCGGATTAGATGTGGAGTTAAAGCAATGGTGTCCGCATTAAAAGCCCGTAATAAAAGTTCGTATTAAAAGCCTGCATTTAATGCGGACACCATTGGTTTAACTCCCCATCTAATCCGAACCGTACGTCGAGATCTAATGGACGGTCCGGATCATAGGTAACTATATGAGTAAGAGGCCATGAGTAAGAGTATCCCTCCCCTTATATATATATATATATATATATATATATATATATATATATATATATATATATATATATATATATATATATATATATATATATATATATATATAGAGAGAGAGAGAGAGAGAGAGAGAGAGAGAAAGAGAGAAATGTTATAATGCGGCAAGCGGTAAGTACGGCACTTCACCGCAACCGTCTGATGCACGCGCTGCATGCATCGCACGCACGCAGCGGTGCATCAGACAGCTGCGGTGAAGTGCCGCACTTACCGCATGCCGCATTATAACATTTCTCTCTCTCACTCACTCACTCTCTCTCTCTCTCTATATATATATATATATATATATATATATATCTATATAATATTTTAGGGTTTTGTGGGGGGGGACAAACATTTATTTGACTCTAGAGACAAACCCTAAGAGACAAACACAGCCGTTCATTGCTGTTAGGATGAATGTCATTCACTTGGAAGAGGTAGATTAACGACTATGATTGATCCAACCAACCCTCAAAAATTGGAAGGTGATCACGTCTGTCCGGACGGATTAAATGGACAGCTGTGATTTTACCATGGGTTAAAAATGGAAGGTGATTGAATCCGTGACCCCCCCCCTCTCTCTCTCTCTCCAGATCCGCGATCCTCAGATGGAAACAAGCCCCTCCGCTCCTCTCTCTCTCCCGCGACCCCTCTCTCTTTCTCTATAGATGGAACCCCTAGCCATAACCGCCCCCTCCCTCTCCAGATCCACAACCCTCTCTCCGCGACCCCCCCTCTCTCTCTCTGTAGATGGAAACGCCTCCCGCTCCTCTCTCTCCTGTGACCCTCTCTCTCTCTCTCTCTCTCTAGATGGAAACCCAGCCGGCCATAACCGCACGCACTCTCTCCTCGCTCCAGATCCGCGACCCTCTCTCTCACTGTCGCCGGCGGGGTCTAGGTCGCCCCCTCCCTCTCCAGATCCACAACCCTCTCTCCGCGACCCCCTCTCTCTCTCTGTAGATGGAAACCCCTCCCGCTCCTCTCTCTCCTGCGACCCTCTCTCTCTCTCTCTAGATGGAAACCCAGCCAGCCATAACCGCACGCACCCTCTCCTCGCTCCAGATCCGCGACCCTCTCTCTCACTGTCGCCGGCGGGGTCTAGGTCGAGGACATCATGATCGTCGCCGATGGTGGTGGGTCGTCGCCGGTGTACAGGAAGTCTTTCCTCTCTCTAGCTAGCTCTCTCGATCTTGATCAATCTCGATTACATTTTTTTTTAGGGCTATGATGTCGACGGCGGGATTGGGGTTGGGGTCATCGCCGGTGGTGCGGGGTCGTTTTCGGTGTGGTCGGGGTCATCGCCGGCGGGGTATGTCTCTCGAATTGTCGGCATAAGAGACGAGAGATCATGATCTATCACCTATCTTCACTCATCGTGCTCATCGTGCAGAAGAGAAGAGAGATCGCTTCCCGCAGCTTCTCAGTCCACCCAGATCCAGGTATGTCTCTCTCTCTGATCCCTTCTCCGATTGTTCTGTTTTTTTTTTTTCGTTTTTTGTTTATTAACATCAGAATCGTGCAGAAGAGAGATCCGATTGCCACCTGCAGCTCTCTGATTTTTTTTTGTTTTTTGTTTATTAACACCAGTTTCAAAAATGAACATCAGGCTCCAAAAAACAAATGGTGATCTTTTGGCTATGTATTGAACTCCCTGAGATAATGACTTGGATGTTGGATGTAGCAGGTCAGGCTGGCTGTAACAGACGGTTCATTTTTTCCCTCACCCCCCACCTGCTGCTTCGTTGCCGTCCGACAGAGAAATTGCCCATGCTGTGATAGTAAGACCTCTTTCTCCCTTCCATTTATTTCCTTCATTCCTCTTTTTTCCCTCTAAATCCGTTGTTCTATGATTTTTTCCCCTAAGCTCCCACCTGGTTATGCGCCACCCGCCACCGGGATCTTCATGCCATGATGGTAAGGCCTTCTTTCCTTTTTTTTCTCTGCTGTTTTCTTTCAGATCAGATTGTTCATTTCTCCTATCGACAGCTATTTTGTCTTAATCGGTAATACATTGTTTTATTTTTTATCGTTCATTTTTGTTTCACTGCAATCCAGTTTTTTTCATTGAACCTTATGAATTCCTTGCGGGCGGTGTCGATCCGGGACTCGGTGGGGGCGGCGCGTCGGGAGGGTGGGGGGATGGTGCGAGGGAGAGAAAGGGGAGGAGAGCATTTTTGCTTCGATTGATTTGCTGAACCTAATTATGTTTATTGAATAGGTTTGGACACCAGATCAGTTTAGTTTATTCAATAGTAGGTTCTTTGTCTGGAATATGTTCAGCCAAAGAAATTTCAATAACTCTTATACTGTTTTATATATCTCAATTGTTTTTCAAGCTGTAAGTCGGTACCCTATGGAAATCTCTCTCTCTCTCTCTCTCATGGGTAAATTGCACTTTGCTCTGTTGAAGTTTAGCTCACACCAAACCCCACTGTAGTTTATTTAGTTCCAAATCACTACCTAAAGTTTGAAATGTTACCACAAGACCCCTTTTGTCAACTACTTAAATTCCTCATTTGGTAATTTTATCTGATAAAAACTGACTTGAAGGGGGCAAAATGTATTTTTTAACTATAGGGGGGTTGTATGTTTTTAGGATAAACTTCAAGGGGACAGTGTAATTTACCATTATTTTTTTTAGAAAGATAGCTCTATATTTCTCGCCCTCACAGTATCTCTCTATGCTTGCACCGGTCTCCTCTCTTTGCTCGCCCCCCTCAACTCATCGTCTGTAGCTCACGTCATAGTTGTCCGTTGCACCCATACCCAACCGGTGCATCGAACTCAACCCCAACGGACAGACAAAGGGACAGCAAAGATCAAGTGGCAAGTTGGAGCCAATGTCGTTGGGCCAGTCACAGTCCCTTTATCTGTTGATTGGGGATTATTGTCGATGCACCGTTCCGCCACACTGTCCATTAGAAGGGCATAATGGGGGGCTCTCTCTAACAAACGACGTGGCTAACCACAATTGGGCTATATGCAAGTGCCAAATAAATCAGATAGTTGGTCGAACCTGATGGTTGGCTAGCGTGGGGAGGTGAAGATTACCAACTTCGGCGTGAGTTGCTAATAATTTGCTTTGGGTTACATTAGGGTTGTCTTTGATTTAATTTCCCATCATTATAACTTTTTAAAGAGAATGAAAAAACCCAAGCCAGAAAAAGAACAAGCTTTAATCGTATCCCATGCAAAAAAAATATTATTAATTTTTAATTATGGTTTGTGAAACAAAAACTGAATTGAAGGGGGCAAAATGTAGTTTTTTAACTATAGGGGGGTTAAGTGTTTCTGAGCTAAACTTCAGGGGGGCAAAGTGTAGTCTACCCTAAAATATATTAGCCAGCAGGTCTTAGAGATTATTGTCTTTTCACCTTTGAACCAACTTGGTTCCTCAAAAATACTATTAGACATTAGAGAATAATTTTTTCGTAGATAAAGATTCTACTGATGGCTATGATATAAATTGTTCTATAATACCCTGATTATGTCAATGATTTTGTGGAAAATTATGTATGGAATACTGAATGCATCTGTAAGAGGCCATTGCAGATCTTGCAGCATCATTTTCACTACACGATGCTTTTGAGAGCCATTTTAGGTTTTCTTCATTTTTTTTACGACGATGCTTTTTACGTTTTGTGAACATGGTCGTTCATCGGTATCCATTTTGTGATCTGCAGGGAACATCAGATGAAGTTGTGGACTGCTCCCACGGTAAGCAGCTATGGGACCTGTGCAAGGAGGAGTGTAGATTGCCTTGAGAGGTCTCGGAAAATCTCAACTTGGGCGTTTATCAAATTTAGTTTAATAGAGTACTGATCCAAGGGATGCACCTTTAGTTTAAGTCAATTTGAAGTTTTTATACGGAGACATTTCGTAATTCTGGACAAATACCTCAATTTCTCCCATTTTATCTCTCTTAAATTTTCTGACATTCAGTGTCTACAAGAGTTCTCTGAAGGTCTTGAACTCATACTTCGTAAAAAGCTTCGTTATATTTTGGAAATGGATTTGATACAAATCACAGTTGTGCAGGCTTTAGCACTGCTGAGGGCCTCCATGACATCTAAAACACCGCTGACGGAGGCGTTGCTGGTGAGGCTGGATGAGGATCAGTTACCTCCTGTTGCCAAAAAACTCAAAAGCTCTCCATGATAGTAAATAATCCCACTCCATTTTGGTGGCTGTCTATTCATTTTGTTTTTTGTTTTCATGGCTGACATGGTTCTTTTGATGGTGGTGGCATGTGTGTGTATGTGCCAAAAGATTTTCATGTATATATGTTTACAATCAGACTACCTACAACTACAGGAAGTACATCACACACACAAAGTCTCATGGGCTACCATCTGACAGCAGTGAATTATAGGTTCATGGAATCAAATTTAGATAAATTTCCTACAAAACGATCGAAATCTGTCTTTTTTCTGAGGTTTCAACATAGAAATGTTTGAAATTTCTACATGCAGTTCCAAACAAACATCAGCCGAAAACACCAACATTAGATCAAAATTCGATATTCTTATCTTTTCTTCGGACAATTTCACTGAAATTCCTATTATTTTCCAGTAAAAGATTTTATCTTTATTAGTGAGAAATTGGATATTATTCCCCCCGCTATATATAGGCATGGGTATGCTATAATGCGGCACTGCGTGCATCGTACGGTTACCCTTCTCAGCCCTCTTCTCTCTTAGAATAATAATAAAATTATGCCCTCTTCTCTCTTAGAATAATAATGAAATTATGGATTCATCGAGTTTTACATTTTAAAACATATTAAAAAAGTAGAGAGTAA
>OX393554.1:48410208-48622758 GCA_947650365.1 Chamaelirium japonicum
ATGTGATGAAACTTGGTGGGGATGCTCTCTATGGCAAGTTGATCATCCTCACCAAAAATCATCAAATTCTATAACCTATAGGGGCATCAAATGTTAGAAGCTTTATCGACCGTTCATTTTAACCGTTAATTTGAATACCATCTTTGATGCCCCTAGAGGTTATAGAATTTGATGGTTTTTGATGAGGATTATCAACTTGCCATAGAGAGCATCCCCACCAAGTTTCATCAAATTCTGAAACCTCTAGGAAGGTAAAAGGTGATTTGTAACTTTCATTAGTAAGATTCCATTAGTAAGAGTATCCCTCCCATATATATATATATATATATATATATATATATATATATATATATATATATATATATATATATATATATATATATATATATATATATATAGATATATATATATATATATATATATATATATATATATATATATATATATATATATATATATATATATATATATATATATATATGAATCGGACGGCTGCGGACCACGGACCGCAGTAAGCATTCCTCTCTCTCTCTCTCTCTCTCTCTCTATATATATATATATATATATATATATATATATATATATATATATATATATATATATATATATATATATATATATATATATATATATATATATATATATATATATATATATATATATATATATATATATATATATATAGAGAGAGAGAGAGAGAGAGAGAGAGAGAGAGAGGGAGGAATGTTACAGTGAGCTATGAGCTACCTGTTTAGAAAGTGAGCTACTGGTATTTTGCCCCCCTAGGAGTTTTGGAATTTGATGAAATTTGGAGTGGGTGTTTTCTAGGGTAAGATGATCATCCTCACCAATTTTCATCAAATTCTAAAATTTCTAGAGGGGTCAAATGGTCGTAACAAAATTTGACGTCCGCAGTTACTATTAAAATCTAGTAGTGATACATTGCGACCGGTAACGTGCGCCACCCCCTTCCGGGGCATTTTGGAATTTTTTTTTGGGTATTGATCACCCACCCTTGGATAGCACACACAAAAAATTTCAGCTCGATCCAAGCCCTGTAGGTCATCCAAATGTGTTGATCAAAATGACGACAAAAATGAACGACCGATAAAAGTCGATCACATTTGGACGACCTACAGGGCTTGGATCGGGCTGAAATTTTTTGTGTGCTATCCAAGGGTAGGTGATCAATCCCCCCCCCAAAAAAAAATCCCAAAATACCCTGGAAGGGGGTGGCCGCACGTTAAGCCGACCGCAATGTATCACTACTCTCTCTCTCTCTCTCTCTCTCTCTCTATATATATATATATATATATATATATATATATATATATATATATATATATATATATATATATATATATATATATATATATATATATATATATATATATATATATAAAACAAGTGACGGCGGTCTACATGCTGACTAGACAAAACGGAACAACTTGCTGACTAGACAAAAATGGACGGATAGACTTGATCATCATCTCTTAATCTAACCATAGAATGGGGCTCATCCCTTCACTTTTTCACAAGGGAAGTCCCTTAATTAATACAGAATTAATTGGCTCACAAAGAAGGCAACCCAATCACCCGAAATCCCTCACAAAAATCACTCTCAAATCTCAATTAATATAAGAATCTTTAGAGTAAATTATACTTTGCCCCCTGAAGTTTAGCTTAAAAACACTAAACCCCCTTATAGCTATAAAACAACATTTTGCCCCCTTCAATTCAGTTTCGATCATATAAAAATAACCCGAAATCCCTAACAAAAATCACTTTCAAATTTCAATTAATATAAGAATCTTTAGAGTAAATTACACTTTGCCCCTTGAAGTTTAACTTAAAAACACTAAACCCCCTTATAGCTATAAAACAACATTTTGCCCCCTTCAATTCAGTTTCGATCAGATAAAAGTCACCAAACAAGGAAATTATGTAGTTGACAAAAGGGTGTATTGTGCTAACATTTCAAACTTTAGGGAGCGATTTGGAACAAAATAAACTACATGGGAGTTAAGTGTTTTTGAGCAAAACTACAGAGGGGCAAAGTGTAATTTATCCTAATCTTTGGGAAATTTTATTCATACCCCAAAAATCTGTAACTAGCCCCCGTCTCCCTATCGTTTCTCAATAACTTACTCAGTGACCCTTTAATACCAACATTGCCCTTTTCTTTTGTACCCCAAACCTCAAAGTTCTAACTTAGCATCTTTTGTACCCCCAACCCAACCCAACCCAACCCAAGGTCTGTTTGAACTTCCTTAGCCCTAGCCTAATTCGTCGAGTTGGCCAGGTTGATCAAGTTGTGCGGGATGGATTGACCGGCTTCAATATGGTAGAGGAGAAATAATTCGGGTTGGGCTCGGGTTGGGTTCAGGTTAGCCCGCGCAAATTTGGGTTGGGTTCGGGTTGGGCTCGGGTTGGGTTCCGGTTGGCCCGCCCAAGTTGCAGCCCTACGTCTGCCTTCAAGTAGGGGTGGCAATGGGTCAGGTTGGGTTGGGTTGAGACATAGGTATAAGGGCAAAACACCCAACCCGAACCCGACCCATTTAATAAACAGGTCAACAACTTAAACCCAAACCCGACCCGACCCGTTTAACCCGTTTACTAAACAGGTCGGGTCGTGTCGGGTCAGGTTGGCTCGGGTTAGCTCGGATTGGGTTGGGTTGGCTCGGGTCGACGGGTCGGGTCGGGTTGACACGACCCATTTGGTAAACTGGTCAAGTCGGGTCAATCGGGCTATAAGTACAAACCCGAACCCGACCCATTAAATAAACAGGTCGATCGGGTTGACTCTTATATGACCCGAACCCGTTTAGGCCAAATCTAAACCCGCTAACTTCGGGTTTAGAATTTTCGCTTAGGCCTCAGTTTGTATCGAGACGGCCCTGCTCTCTCTCTCTCTCTCTCTCTCTCTCTCTCTCTCTCTCTCTCTCTCTCTCTCTCTCTCCATGGGGTAGCGGAGTTGGGGGTTGGTTGGTCGCACCGAAGGCTCCCGCTTCGTGCCAATCGGCACGGGCATGCCAAAGGCGGTCAGGTGTGTTGTCATCGCATACGACGGTGGGGGTGGTGATGCCCGGGGGGTGTATTGCCGCCGAAGGCGGCCCACTGCAGTACCGATAGGCACGGGCATGCACTAGTATATATATATATATATATATATATATATATATATATATATATATATATATATATATATATATATATATATATATATATATATATATATATATATATATATATATATATATATATATATATATATATATATATATATATATTCGCTTATTGTGCGTCTTAACATGCAGCCACCCCTCTTGAGATTTTTTTTTGAAATTTATTTTTTGAAGGTTGATCACCTACCCTTGATAGCGCACACACAAAATTTTAGCTCATTCCAATACTTATAGGCCATTCAAATGTGCTCAGCTTTTATTAGTCGTTCATTTTTGCCATCATATTTGTTGAACACTCGCTCTCTTCCATAGAAAGACTTTTGAATTGTGCCATTAGTCTTTGCATCTTAGCTCGACAAACGGACTTCGTACCTTCATAGGTAATGACCAAAATGTTCTAGACTTCCTTAGACATTTTCGTTACGGAGATACGCCGAAACCCATCCTCTGTAACCTCGAGTAAATGGCATTACGTGTTGAGTTTTGGCCCATTGAAACCTGCTTCTGAAGTACATAAGAGCAATGAAAATCGCCCAGGTGAATTGGGTAATTGTTTTGCGGACAGAACCTTGGCAAAAGTCACCCAGGTGAATCGAAGCTGGGCAGCGTGGACAACAATTATGCTAGGTTGTTAGTGCATGAATATTAATAATTGCTTGTGGTTGGAAATTTTGTATTTCTTTTTCTGTGTTACTTGCATTGTTTGTGATTGTCTAGTGCATGCTTGGTCATTGTGTCTTGGAGCCAGAGCTAGTGCGTTTTTCTTGACTTAGGGTATACCCTCACTCATATTCAATCTAATCTTAGAGAGTCTAAGATGGCCGAAACATAGACACTGTGGTAGAGGAACCCAATAATCTGAGGGCATACTTTACGCTTTCTGCCTATAACTCCCCCTCATGCATTAGGTTGCCCACTACTCCGACAAGTAATTATGAGATTAAGTCCAACATCATTAACATGCTCCTATCTTTCCATGGGCTTAACAATGAGGACTCATATTAGAACCTAGAGGAGTTCTTAGAGATCTTCACGACGTTCAAGTTTTAAAATTTTGACGATGTGACCATAAGGTTGAGTATGTTCATCTTTTTGCCCAAGGATAAAGCCAAACATTAGTCGAACACCTTGAAAACCAACACTATCAGTACATGGGCTCAACTTCAATAGGAATTCTTAAAGTTCTTTTCCAGTGGTAAAACCAACCAATATAGGCGAGTACTTCCACGAAACATGGATTGATGGTGAGCACAAGATTTTCGTTCAGGTATTCAAATACTATCAGTACATGGGCCCAACTTCCACGAAACATGGATTGATGGTGAGCACAAAATTATCTGACCAACGAAATCTGTGCA
Organism: Chamaelirium japonicum; assembly: GCA_947650365.1. NCBI lineage: Eukaryota > Viridiplantae > Streptophyta > Magnoliopsida > Liliales > Melanthiaceae > Chamaelirium > Chamaelirium japonicum. The sequence goes on from OX393554.1 coordinate 48,414,752, forward strand.
ATTTGCGTTTGATTTCTTTCAAGTATTCAATTACTCTTACATGTTCTCTTCTTGCATAGAGTTTTCTTTCTCTCTTTTATTTTTGTTGAGTCACCGAGTCACTTAAGGAGGGCTTATTAGTGGAAAGGCATGTATAGGAAGCCCTATTGAAGTGTTTTGTATATGGGGTGTTTTGTCACAAAAACTCTATGACAAAGGTGAAGATTATTATCTTTAGAGAGATGGTCTCTCAATCAGTTTATCATTGAGTTTTTTAGTTAAAACACTAATACCATCCGGTTGTTGTAATTTGTCCTTTTTGAGTTGGGAGGGTAGAGTTAGAGTGTATGCTTAGTTTCTCATGCTCACATCTGAAGACGAAGTGATAAAGACTCACTTCAAGTATCACTCTTCTCCAAGCTATCACAAGCTCATGTATATTCTCTCTATCTTATGATGGATAGCTTTGAACCAATGGATTGGATATAGGTTTATACCTTTAAAATCTTGTTGTGAAAAAAATTCTTTCAATGGTTAATCATTTTGATCATTTGCATGTATGTCAAAACTGTTTTCAGCATTGAAAAATCGTACTTTTGATCTGCATGAGCATGTGGGAATGTCCCACGTATACTTAGTTTTGATCAAATCGATTTAGAGAACTTCACAGATCAAATACTACACTTCAGTAGAAGTCGTGCCCAAAGCCTCCAGGTTGTGCGCATGACTCAAAGTTCCCTTCGAAGTAGAACCGTCAAAGAGGAATCCAAAGCTTTTTTGAAGTCGAACCGCTAAAGAGGAGGGCAAGCACAGGTGGGAGTGTGAGCCGCTAAAGGGCAGACAAGTACACTATGAATAAACTTCATAAGGGGCCTGATCCACCATATGGCCAGCCGAGCCACCCCCTAGGGCCAGAGGCATAAGGGCCGACAAGACGTCTCTGGGGCCTGGGCCGCCATGAAGGATAATGATCCAACACTATGGCCTGAGCCATTATATGAGGAGTAGTCCCTAGGGCATGAGCCACCAAAGGGGTGGCTAGGCCCTCTTTGGGGCACGAGCCGCCAGAGGGGTGGTTAAGATTCCCCTTTAGGGCATGAGCAATCGCGAGACCCTCCATGGGGATGTGCATACCCTTCCCTAAGGGAACGACCCCTTAAAGGGGAGGGGACACCTCTTGTACTCAAGTCAGGGGTGCCTTACTCAAATGACAAGTCATGACCCACCAAGCCGGCCACTACGTGCATCAGTCCGCCATATGGAGGGCAAATGTGGGTGCATAAAATATCCACCTCCTAGCTCGCTCGGTACTAAGTCAAAGCTCCAGAAGAGGAGACTCCAAGAAGTAAGGAAAACATGGTAGGGATAGGCGATTCATCAAGACTCAACCATAACCATCCCAGAGTTGCATGAGTGATAAGTAAAAGGATGCTCTAGGAGGAAAAGTACCCCAACAATAGCCAAAGATCATCTTGCGACTCGCCAGAAAGCTATGAATCGAGAGCGGGCCAACTCATTTCAAAGGTTGAGGTGAGGCCTATCAAGTTAAATCCTCGACCTACCAGAAGATTTCACACAGAAGCTTCTCTAGCAGAGACTACGGCCCAAGCAAGAAGCAACAACACATGATAATCTTATCCAAAGGAGAAACAAACTAACTACATGCAAAAGCTCATGGGTCGACACCTGTACAGAAACATGGCACAAGCTTTAGAACAAATCCTCAAGTGATAGCTATCAATGAGAGATAGGCTGACCACGTAAGCAATGGGAATGCTAAAATTCCTATGACTCTCTCTCTTCTATATCTAGTTGAAGTAAAAGAATAACACAGCTAAAATTCCTATGACTCTCTCTCTCTCTCTCTCTCTCTCTCTCTCTCTCTCTCTCTCTTCTAATCCCTCTTCTACTTCCTCTCCCATTAAGAACTAGAAGAATAATATGGTGGCACCCATTTTAGGGGCCTCAGATCTTTGTGTGTGGACATATATACAAAGATAGTCTATACATATGACTAACAGAGTGATCCTAGTCCAAGTCAAGAGGTGTTTACCTAGTGTCCAAACTCCATGAAGCCTAAGCCCTTGACACATTACTCTTATCTCAACTTGCCCATCCGAGATAAAAAGGAGAAGGAGGAGTCCTGAGCTGTCACTTCCAAGGAAGGAGGTGACCTTGGTTGTGGACGTGGTCTTCCCAAAAACTACCCCCATAGAGCCTACTGGAGGAACATGATGGCTTATGGGCATGCCTTTTTCGCGACCAATATCAGTAAAATAAAATTTTCGAGACAACCATTGCAACCTCAACCGCATCACATATTTGAAAGGGAATTCTATGGACAAGAAAATTCGTAGTAATGGGCAGTCGTTGGTGTTGTGGATCCGGGTCCCCCGATGCCTAGCTCGAGAGTTGGGCGGGCACTGAGCCCGGACCCCGTTGAGTCACGCACGCACCACGGAAATCCACTGAGGTGTAATCGGACGTGTCGTGTGCTACAGATCGAAGAACCAGGAGCCCACCGAAGATCACACCTAACAAATCAGCACAAAGTATACGAGGCAACTACACAATAGTACAACATAAATGATATACTGGCAAATCAGCAATAAAGGATTGGATTATCACCGATCAAGAGAAATACATGCAATAGGTCTCCGCTTGTCGAACAACCATCTACTTGATCCCTCTCACAGAAACTCCCACGAAGTAGAAAACACCCGCCCAAGAGATATAGAGATATAACAGAGCATATGTCAAAAGATGAAGATGCCTGAAATAGAAGCCGAGGTAGACGCCGAAGAACCCGGATGATGATCTACACACCGTATCCTCATCCTCTATCTTCTTTCTTCCTCCTCTTCTCTTCTCCTTTTCTCATCCCTTCTCCTCTCTCTCTTCTCTCTACTTGCGATAAACCCTAGATCGGTCTTTCCTTCTCTCCCCGTCCCTTAATTTCTTTACTTTATTAACCAACTATCAAGAAGCCAGACCATGTGTCACCACCGCCATGTGCACACCAAGAGCCCAGGGGGAGTGCCGCACCCCCCCCCCCCAGATCCTTCCTTCTTCTACGGTGAAACCTTTTCTCGTAGATGATCTTGATCTCATCATGTAGCCGTCGTCGACGATCCCAAGAGTTTCCAATCTTTGATCAAACCCTAAGACACCCTTGCTCCCCTTAAATAGGTGAGCAAACGTAAGCCAAAGGGAGACCCAAAATCCATCTAAAATTTGGTCAAAATCGACTTAACCCCACAGCCCAACCGACTCACCTGCATGCAAAAAAATCCCGGGCTCCCGAGCTCTCAAAATTGGCGCCCGATTGGTAGTCCCAAAAACCACCGCTCCAATTCCCTATCAAAGCCGGCGCCCAGACACTTACAGTTGGGCACCCGACCGGGCACCCCTGGGCTGTGGGCTCGGGTCTACGCCTGTGTGAGTGTGGGTCTGTGCCTGGTCGCAGGCGAGATTCGAAGGGCTAAATCCCAATAATATTCACCTTGGCTCTTTGATGCCCAGCAACCAAAATTCCGCCATTGTCGTCATCACTACTGAGAGCTTGTGATAATCCATTGCCTTGTCACACACCTTTGCACCTTATACCAAGTGCTCGATCACCTAGATCCGATGATCAACCGAGTGCAATTTGCCTTTGGATTGTGATCTGGGACCTACTACTTCTCCGTCTTTCACACACACGGGCTAGCTCCACCTGCGGAATTGTTCTTCACCGAACCCGTCGCTCTTGAAACTTCCTTCGCTGCGACTTTGTACCAATCTACACTGCAGACTTCCTCCAAAATTGAAAAAGTGATATCCGAAACTTTCAAAACTATACCTAATCAGTGGTCCCTTACCTGAGAGGATTTAATCCGAAAAGAAGGATTTATATAGACGCTTCTCTTAATCCAGAACATGACAAAAACCATGAGAATATATACCATCCACACCCTAAAGTAATCCATAGATCTGTCTCCTAGAACCATCTCTGTTCTCCATTTGCCACCCTCACCCTAAACATGACTGCAAAACCATACCCCGTGTGACCAAACATGGCTCTGCTATCATATTTACATCTTTGGCCTCATAAGTGGTCGTCAAGAGATCTCCATCATCAGTACCCGATGATCCAACCCTATTTGCGATTCCGTCGACCTAAGCAAGTCCACTTGCTTTCAGTCGACCTTGTGCCCTTTTCGGAACTTGCTCCACCTTTCCTTCATACGCATATGTCTGGTCTTCAAGCCCGTGGTGGTCTTCTCCTTTGAGAGTAGTGAATCTGTGACGACCAACATCCAATAGGTCAAGTGTCAAGAGCCAAGACTCCTGAGGCTGTGATGCCAAATGGATGAGGTGAGGTATTCGAGGCTACTAAGTAGTCCCATATCGCATGGAGAGAAGGAGATCCTGAGCTACTTATATAATTTTTTCTCCCAAACATAGAAGACGCGTTTTAAAACCGTGTGCTGCTACGAAATTCGTAAGAACTCTGTAGTTAAGTGTGCTCGGACAAAAGTAGTACTAGGATAGGTGACCTCCTTGGGAAGTCCTCGATGCGAGCACGGGCATCAAAGTGGACAACATCTTTTGTGTTTGGGGTGGATGTTACAAAATGATATCAGAGCTTGTTCTTCTCGCAATGGGGGGGTCTAACCCTACACATGGACGTGTAGCCCTTAAGGGGGGTAGATTATGATGACCAAGATCCAATAGGCCAAGAGCCAAGAGCCAAGACTTCTGAGGCTGTGATACCAAGTGGATAAGGTGAGGTGTCCAATTCCACTAAGTTAGTCCCACATCATCTGGAGAGAAGAAGATCATGAGCTACTTATATAATTTTTCATCCCAAACATAGAAGACGCGTTTTAAAATCACGCACCGTTATGAAATTCGTAAGAACTCCATAGTTAAGTGTGCTCGGGCAAGAGTATTACTAGGATATGTGACCTCCTTGGGAAGTCCTCGATGCGAGTATGGCCAAAGTGGACAATATCTTGTGTGTTTGGGACGAATGTTACAAAATGGTATCAGAGTCGATTCTTGGGGGGGGGGGGGGGGGTCTAACCTTACATGTAGGCCTTAAGGGGGTGGATTATGACGACCAAGATCCAATAGCCCAAGAACCAAGACTTTTGAGACTGTGATGCCAAGTGGATGAGGTGAGGTGAGGTGTCCAATTCCACTAAGTTAGTCCCACATCATCTGGAGAGAAAAAGATATTGAGCTACTTATATAATTTTCCCTCCAAACTAAGAAGACGTGTTTTAAAATCGTGCATCGCTATGGAATTCGTAAGAACTCCATAATTAAGTGTGCTCAGGCGAGAGTAGTGCTAGGATGGGTGATTTCCCTAGGAAGTCCTCGGTGCGGGCATGGACAAAGGACAATATCTTGTGTGTTTGGGACGGATGTTACAGAATCAATACATTGCTGTCGAGAGTCATCCAATCCTTCATCAGACATCCGCTCCGGCTTTTTTGCCTTTTTGCCCGCATGGCAAATAGAATTCCTTCTATTTGTATTTTCCAATTCTGAAATTTGTACCATTGGCTTTCCTAATTCTCAAACTATATTCCACCATGGCTCCCCCCACCTTGAATCCTCACACATCGATCCTGAAACTCTAATACCACTGTTGGGTATTAGACGTCCGATACCGAACCTTCAGCTTTGATACCACTGCTGGGGATCGATCTGGATCCCCCAATACGCTCGCCCAAGAGTTGACCGGGCATCGAGCTCAAACCCCGCGTCGAGTCTCACACGCACCGCGGTGATCCACCGAGGTACAACCAGAAGCGTCGTGTGCAACGGATCGAAGAACTAGGAGCCCACAAAAAATCACGACTAACAAACTGGCACAGAGAGTACGAGGCAACCACACGACAGTACAAAGACACAAAGGAATATACCGACAATCAAGGATTGGTTATCATTGGTCAAGAGAAATACATACAATAGGTCTCCGTTTGTTGGACCCTACAGACCATCTACTTGATCCCTCTCACAGTAACTCCCACTAAGTAGAGAACACTCGCCCAAGAGATACAGAGATAGACTGGAGCATATGGTAAGGAATGAAGACACTTGAAGTAGAAGCCAACGTAGATGCTAAAGAACCCGGATGATGATCTACACACTGTATCCTCATCCTCCATTTACTTTCTTCCTCCTCTTCTGTTCTTATTCTCTCTTCCCTTTTCCTCTCTCTTCTCTCTACTTGCGGCAAACTCTAAATCGGGCTTCCCTTCTCTCCCCATCCTTTTCTCTGCTCTCTCAACCATCTATCGAGAAGCCACACCATGTGTCACCATCGCCATGAGCACACCAATAGCCCAGGGGGACCACCGCAGCGGTGCTCCTCCAGATCCTTTCTTCTTCACCGGCAAACCTGTTCTCGTAGACGATCTCGATCTCACCACGTAACCATCGTAGGCGATACCAAGACTTTCCAATCTTCGATCAAACCTTAAGACACCATTTCTCCCTTTAAATAGGTGAGCAAACGTAAGCAAAAAGGATACCCAAAATCCTTCTAAAATTCGGCCGAAATCGACTTAACCACGCAGCCCAACCGACTCACCCACGAGTAGAAAGTCCCGGGCGCCCGGGCTCCAGAACCGGCGTCCGAGCGCCTGTCTCAAAAACCGCCATCCTAATCTCCGGTCAAAATCGGTGCCCAACCCCTGGGCTATGGCCTCGGGGGCCGCACGGGCACGGGTTTCGGTCTTATCACTGGCGGGCTTCGAAGGACCAAATCCCAAAGTCGGCATATTGTAAATGGCCAAAACATAAACACAAGGATGGAGCCTTGGATCCCAAACTATCCTCTGAGTCCCACTCCCTGACAACTGCCAAGCTTTGCAATTCACTCGAGTCCAGGATCTCATTGACAAGGGCCAACGAAGATGGAAACATGATATCTCTAACTTGTTTGATCCGATTATAGCAGCCAACTTGGCCTGGTGGTACTTCCTCTCTCCCTTTTTGGGGAGGTTTCCTGTTCGATTCCCGGTATAAACACCATGGATAGGCCTGTCAATCGGGGTGGGTCGGTCAAGGTTTGCCCGAACCTGGCCCAAACTCAAGACGGCCCTCCCAAGCCCGAACTTAATTCAAAGTTTTACCATCATATTCAGCCCATTTTTCTTCTCGGATTTCGGGCCGGCTCGAATAAGAGGATTGTGAGAGGAAGAACACATAAAAAAATAGCATTCACTGTGCTCCTACAATTTATAAGAAACAATACATCTCATCATCACTAAAACCTATCATTTTTGTATGGGTAACGCACCTAAAATCGTTGGCATACATACAGCAACAAAAGCTATGAGATTTTAAACAATAGTAACTCTCACTAAAAACCAACTTGTGCATAACTTTATCTTCTAAATAAGCAAAATATATCGAGAGGGATGGTTCAATTAACTAATATATCAGTACTATTTTGGATTCGGGCCTAAAACGGGTCGAGGTTAACATGGCTCGAACTCAAGTTCAGGCTTGAAATCATGTCCAAGCTCAGTCCACACCATGGATAGGCCTGTCAATCGGGGTGGGTCGGTCAAGGTTTGCCCGAACCTGGCCCAAACTCAAGACGGCCCTCCCAAGCCCGAACTTAATTCAAAGTTTTACCATCATATTCAGCCCATTTTTCTTCTCGGATTTCGGGCCGGCTCGAATAAGAGGATTGTGAGAGGAAGAACACATAAAAAAATAGCATTCATTGTGCTCCTACAATTTATAAGAAACAATACATCTCATCATCACTAAAACCTATCATTTTTGTATGGGTAACGCACCTAAAATCGTTGGCATACATACAGCAACAAAAGCTATGAGATTTTAAACAATAGTAACTCTCACTAAAAACCAACTTGTGCATAACTTTATCTTCTAAATAAGCAAAATATATCGAGAGGGATGGTTCAATTAACTAATATATCATTACTATTTTGGATTCGGGCCTAAAACGGGCCGAGGTTAACATGGCTCGAACTCAAGTTCAGGCTTGAAATCATGTCCAAGCTCAGTCCAGACCAGGCTCACATAAAGCTCGGTCCAAATTTTTTCGGGTCGAACAAACGGGTATCGGGCTAGCCCAGCCCAATTGACAGTCCTAACTATAGAGCGAACTTTCCCTCAAGGCCATTGTGCCTTTTGTTTGCACGTGCGAATGCAGGCCGTTGATGCCATGTTCACAGGATTATAGAATTAATAAATAAAAAATAATATTTATCCTGAAGCATCTATCCCGAATGGTCAACTAGAATGACGTTCGTGGCACCCAGTCTCGATCGGTGAATCGCACTCAACCCCGACTGGCAGGGACATTGTCATTCTTAATAAATAGCTGATGCTGCCTTCATCCCTTTCGATCTTCGGACCTCTTTGAGCCCTCTTACTCTATCGCCTTGTTCCCTGATCGGGTCTAGCAAAAAACAAAAACAATCGAATAAGGCATCCTTAGGAAAGGTGACACATCACAACCTTTTGATGGCAGGCAACCTGACATGTGAATGACACCCAGCCCAAACTGATGGCTATGACGTTTCACCTTACGCACGAGACGCCTTATGGAATAACTACTATTTATGGAAATGCGTGTCCGTGGACACGGTTTCCAGTTCATCCAAAAAGGTTCTGAAATAATAAAAAAATGACAATCGACTTCTACATACCTGATCACCTCTGCTAATCGTTGATGCTCAATCATCGTAGAGCTTGGGCTCGATATCATAAGATGGCTTTATATCGATCTAGCGTCGGCTCATGACTCTGGAGGAACTAGAGCATGTCTTTGGTGTCTGCATCTAGAGCATGATAAAGATCATCTCCCAACAATTTGTATCAAATCAGTGAGATTTTCCTTCATCCTTCTTGAGGTCGGAGATACTAATCCGAAACGCTAGGCCGAGTAAACCAACTCTGATACCATTTAGGGGGGGGGGGGGGGGGAGTACTCATTGTATTGATTATCATATTATAATAGCACCATATAGGGTGAGAAGGCACACCATATTACAGTATCATAGACGATATGGGATTAAAGTATGACCACATCTAATAGTACCAAAACAATACACATCAATTTATATCAATATTTTTGTGCAAGAGACTGTTTCTCAAATCCCTCACTCTGGCAAACCCTAAATAACCCTACTGATCTCTCAGCTCGCACGTAGCTTCCATAAAGAATCAGCTCGCACGTCATCAGCTCGCACGCAGCTTCCATAAAGAATCAGCTTGAACGCGATCAGCTCGCATGCAGTTCCCTTAAAGGATAGTCCGCTGTCATGCAGACTTAAAGCAAGACCGGGGTTCTCAGTGGCCGTTTTGAACGACCTTAAGATCGCCGGGATAGTCTACTGTCTAGGGGACTTATTTTGTTTTTCAAAATAAAATATTTAATCCTTGGGTTCTGGAAGTTTTGAATTATTAGATTTGTGTTTTGTTGATTTTCCGAGCTCAAGGATCAATTTGTGCTTTACCGAGCATGTTGTGTTTTCCGTTTGCATACCGTTTTTTTTTAAATTATAAATTTTTAGACAGTTTAGCTGCCTTACCCGGGGTACGACCCTCGGGACCGCTGAATGACCACATCGGGGAACTCACAGACAGCAAAAAGGAAAGCAACAAAGATGAAGGTGGACTAAAGAAGATTTCATTATGTCAAAAAATAATTACAAAGATAAGGACAACGAGTTCATGGTTTGCTCATGTCCGTTTTACTATCATCCCCTCGGTGCCTCTTCTTTGACCTCTCTACCTTGTATTTATCGACGACAACGCCCTTCTTGAGGAGCTCCTCCAGCTGGGCCTAGAGGCGGCTTTGCTGGGCTTGCAGGCCCTTGGAATGCGCCTCCTTCATCGCATCAATTTCGGCCTTCATGGCAGTCACCTCGCTCAGGAGTTTGGCCATTTTTGCTTGCGCTGTCTCCTTAGTCGTCCTAGCTTCTTGGAGCTCGACGACAGATTGGGCACGGGTTTCCTCTGCCAACGCCAGCCCCACTCTTAACTCCTCCACCTCCGCTCTTAGCTCGTCGGAGCGGTCCGCTTGGCGGAGTCGATGGATATGCTCGTCCACCTTGTGTTCGGATCCCAGAAGGGAATTATCGAACAAGGCGACGAGGTCTCCACCGACGGTGGCAACCTCCGCAGCAAGGGCCTTATTATTCTTCTCCACCTGAAAAAGGCAAGTAAAGTGAGGAATGAAACTAAAGGAAAGGATAAAAGACAAGAGTGTTACCTCGACGAGCTTGTTGCAGATGGTGATGTACGAAGATCATGCGAAGATATTGCGGCCAAAGATCTCACAGAGATAGTGAGGTGCCCTGGCCTCTTCGCCTGAAGAAAGCTGAGTCTCCGGACCACTTTGATCGCCGGGGCCCGAGGTGGAAGTAATATTGGGGGCATGCACTGTGGTCGTAGGGGCCGGGGGAGGAATCTCCAGGATGCAACCTTCTCAACCCTCTGGGCCGTGATCGCCTGTTTCTCTGGCTTCGGGCTCCGACTCCGAGCTGGAAGCCTCAGAGCCCGAGCTCAACGACTCAGATCCTATGTCCCCCAAGGGAGGAGACTTGTAGACCAAGTCCCCTAGGTCCCTCAGGGGATCGACCTCGGCCTAATTTGCCTTCGCAGGTGGGCTTGGCGGAGCCGATCTGGACAGAGAGGGAGGACGGAGGGCCACAGCAGAGGCGGACACATCCAGCTCGCTTTCCCTAAGGGCGTTCTCACCTGAGGTAGGAGGCAAAACTTTGCCCTGTGGGGCCTCAGTCCCCGCTGAGGGAGTTGTTGGAGGCGGTGCTTGAGGCTGCTCGCCTGCTACTTGTGTGACGGGGGTGATTTGGGGGGGAGGCTCTGGTCGATTGGGCTCTTCATTGTCCGAGCTCATCCAGTCAAGCTCCAAATCAAGCCCTGCCTCCTGGAGGGCTTTCTGCCGCTGTTGCTCCACTTGCTCGCTCAGGAACGCCTTGTGAGCTAGGACGATCGAATTATCGAGCCCGGTGCCGATTTGGGGGCCAGGGGCGGATATTCGAGCGAGCTTCCTCATCTTCCTCTTCCCCTGAGCTTCCATTTCAGGGGTCATCACAGCGACCCAGAGAGGGATTGAAAGATCGTCAGGAAAATTCCCTAGTAGAATGTGCAACATTCCGGACTCAACCTCTGCCATAGTTAGCAGGAGCTCAACATCAGGATTGTTAGGCTCGAGGAAACGTAATTTTCGTGTGACTACAGGTGTTTCCCGATTGGGGCCTACAGTAGAAGCAATAAAAGAAGTAGCAGGGATGAGAGGGGCTTGTTGCTGACCTAGGACGGAGTCGCTGTGAGGTGCCGGTGGCGGTATGGCATCGGCCTGGCCGAGCATCTCTAGGGTGTCGGGATCGGCGATGTTGATAGGGGAAGCCCGCTTCCTTCCCGTCTTTTTCCAGGGGTTGTCGCCTGGGTCCCCAGTACCCTTACCTCCCTTGCTCACTCCGAACTTGGGGGGAGCAGCGGTCATCTTCTTGCGGACTACCTTCTGCTTCAGCAAAATAGCCCCCGACCTCGCATCCTTGAGCTGGAATGGAAACTCCGGAGTGACGATCTTCTCAGGGGTCTACCCTCCCAGGTAGTGCAGGATGGCCTCGTCAAGTGATCGCTCCCTGCCGGGTTCGATGCACTTCCTCTTTCTGACCCGGAAGAGGGCAATATCTCTGAAGATGGATAGGTAGGTCGTACCGGATGAGAGGGAACCCCGCTGTGTCGCCCTCGCCACCCCCTCACACCCACGAAAGGGAAGTCCTTCCAGTAGGGGTCCTTGCTTTTGATAGCGGAGAAGAGAAGTACCTCGTCTGGCCACCCAGCGAAGGAGAAGACGCCACATCCAACGTTGCTGTAGACTGATCCCGGCTTCAGGAACCATTCCTTGAGTAGGTAGCTCAAGGGGATCTTCACGTTGAGGGCAATCTCAAGCTGGGGAGCCCGTACAACACCCCCGAGGAGTTCCCAGTGAGCTGAGCAGAGCACAGCCCCGCCAACTCCAGGAACTCGCCTGCTTGGTGGCTCAAGGGGAGCCTGAGTCCAGACCATAGCAGCCCCACGGAGATCACAATTTCTGTCCGCGGTCTCCACGAGAGTGGCATCTCGACAACCAGGAGATTGGCAGGGAGGTCGATGGTCGCGCGGATACTCTCGGCAATCGGCATGTCGATGGAATCCTTGAGCCAAACCACTATCATCTCCTGCTCCGGTGCCGGAACTTTGGTCTCCGGAGGCGGAGGGACTTCTTAAACAATACGATCAGGCATAGGGGTGGGAACGACTGGGACTGCAACAGGAGTTATAGCCACGCTCGTCACCACCTTGTAACCAGAAGCAGAGGAGGTCACCATCAGAAAGAAGAGACGAAAGTTGAAGTAGATGCAAGAAGAAGCTGGTGGGAGAGCTGTTCGCAGTAAAGAGCGGTAGAAATCCTCACCCACCCTCTATTTATAGGCTCAATAAAGACAAGCGAAGCGAACGACATTTAATAACAAGCGCGGCATGCGAGGCGACACAACGGCGGTCGATACGACATAATCCGTCTCCCAATAAAAAACACACCATGTGCCCTCGTGCGTGCGCGAGAATTGAGACGGCGCTAATGGTGTCCCCTCCGTTGGGTCTCTGACCAACTAATGAGCGACGCGTGGCTCGGCGCCGCATAAGATCCCGTGATGACCATGATGAGATTTGGCTCCTCGGGTCCTGATCCGGCGCCGTACTAATGTGATATGACAGGCAAAGATGCGGATCCTCATGGTAGTGATCTCGCCCTCCGAAATGGCTCGCGCGCGATAAGTTCGCATGCAGCACCTATAAGTGAACAACTCACACTCAACATAGTCAGAGAACAGCCCGTATGAAGACAACCTTACTGGGCTCCTGAGCGTGCGGGGCTAGATCCAGCCACTCCCTGAGGACGGGGTAATAATGATATCAAAAAATGTCACCGGCTCTTCGTCCACGTGGCAACAGCAGGCGAATACGACAAGACAAATAGGAGTTCTCAGGGAGATCGTCCTCGTCTCTCGAAGCACCCTGTGTAACCTAAGGAAGCCAAAGAAGAAGCCCCCCACCAGATGAGATCGGGATTCAAGGCCAATTCCAATTTTTGGATAAGTAGCATTGTGACCAAAATAGATCTTAGAGTTCAAAGAACACTCCCAATGAAGCCGGCCTCCGCCCTCACGAGCAACTCACGCGCGATCAGCACGCACGCAGCTCGAAAAGGGAGTAGCTCACGCTCGATCAGCTCACGCGTAGCTCGAATAGGGATTAGCTCGCACGAGATCAGCTCGCATATGGAAGATCATCTCTTGCTGATAGGTGTCACATACAGTAAGGTGTCTCACAGCTCACCGAACGTACGTTGCCCACTGCCAGCTCGCTCATGGAAGAGGTCACTGAAAGCTTGACATTCATCCGGGCTGGAGCTGAACCAGTTGAGCTCTATATTCACCTCCCTAGAACAATGGCGTTGGATGCTGCAGAAGAAGCTTAGTAAGGCATAGGGGCATTAACGAAGTGGCGATAACGGACAGGTGTAGTACCAGCCAAAGCCTCTTGCAGTAGCGGATCGCTGCGTCCTTTGAACAGAGCAGCATCTTTCTCGAGGTCTCATTCATGAGGTACAGCAAAATACAGCTCGTCAGGGAGCTCATCCTGACCGCATGCGATCAGCTCGCACTCGAAAGAGGTCGCCCCTGGCTAATGCCCACAGCTTGCCCGAGAGCTCGTCTTGACCAAACACGATCGGCTCGCACTCGGAAGAGGTCGCCTCTGGCTAATGCCCACAGCTCACTTGGGAGCTCGCTCTGATCGCAAGTGATTGGCTTGAGCGTAGAAGAGGTCGCCCCTGGCATAGCTTAAAGAACCCCTCAGAAGATTCAACGCCCACAGCTCGCCTGGGAGCTCGCCCAGTTAGCTCGCGATTGGCTCACCCGATCATGTAACAACAAAGGAGTTCGCCTACTTGCTCGTGGGGGTCACCTATAGTAAGGCGGTAACAAATCGACATATGTCACCACTCCTGTGGAACTACGTGGATAATTGCGAGCCACATTCGTCAGCTAAGGTCGATCTAGAACGTCCCAGACAAGAGCCTTCTAGAATGTCCACCTAGCCTAGACCGCCACCACCTGACAAGCTAAATAACAAAAGCCATTAAAGAGCCTATGTGGGCTGGTATGTGAAGGTGTAGAAGGTGCGGAAAAGAGCGACCACGTGTCAGACTCTGGCGGTCTGCAAATGGTCTATAAAGGTACGATCCTCGACTCCAAAGTACAGATTCAAAACTCAGAAACCCAGACATTTTCCTACTTCTAATCCTCCTCCCTTTCGAACAATCACTGACTTGAAAGTCGGAGGATGTGTGCTCCTCACGGAGCCAACCGTTCTCACGTTGTCCTTGCCTTGCAGGTCAGGCGGCCTCACCAGCGAAAATTTCTCTCGACAATAGTTATGAATCGATTTTGGAAACATTTAGAGAGAGAGAGAGAGAGAGAGAGAGAGAGAGAGAGAGAGAGAGAAAGAGAGAAGTGATGGGCATGCATGGATTTTGGGAGTCTTGGATGGTGGGGATTTAGAGAGAGAAAGAGAGAATAAAAGAGTTGTTTAGAAAGAGAGAAAGGAAAAGAGTGGTGCTGTACGTGCATGTCTCATGGGTTGATGGGTTCACGGATGGTTGAGATGATGGGGTTTGGAGGAGGTACCTGAAGTGAGTGCATGCATGATGGATAGTGAGTTTGTTTTGATTAGGAAATAAACTAATAGAAAGAAATAAAAGGTAAGGAAAGAGAAGGAATGTGTGGTTAGGGGTGGCAATGGGTCGGGTTGAGACATAGGTATAGGGGCAAAACATACAATCCGAACCCTACCCGTTTAATAAGTGGGTCAAAAACATAAACTCAAACCCAATCCACCTAATAAACGGGTTGACCCGACCCGACCCGACCCGTTTAACCAATTTACTAAACGGGTTGGGTCGTGTCGGTTCGGGTTGGGTCAACAAAACCCATGTAAACCTATCTGGTTGGGTCAAGACAGATCAGATTGGGCCGGGTTTGATCAGGTTGGGTCGGGTTAGCTCGGATCCGGTCGGGTTGACACGACCCATTTGATAAACAGGTCAAGTTTGATTATAAGTACAAACCCGAACCCGACCCATTAAATAAACTGGTCAATCGGGTCGACCCGTTTATGACCTGAACCCGTTTAGGCCAAACCCAAACCAGCTAACTTCGGGTCGGGTTCGGATCAGGATGGCGGGTCGGGTCAAGGATTGCCACCCCTATGTGTAGTAGGTCCGAGGTCATTTGCATGTGCGCCATAGCTCCCCCAAGCCTGCGTATTCACTTTACTCCTTGATCCACGAGTGGCGGTCTTCACTTCATGCTTCGGATTTCAATCAATGGCTCAAACCCGATCACGTACCCATATGAAATCTTTCCAGTGTGATGTGATTTACACCATCCATCCATTTAGGGGTGTTCATCGGTTCGGGTTGACCCGCCAAACCGAACCGAACCGATCTATTTGGTTCGGTTTGAATCGGGTATTTTTGACCGTTCGGGTTGGTTCGGTTCAAAAAAAAAACCCCCGCTATTGTCGGTTCGGTTCTGGGTTATGAGTTTTTTAACCCGAACCAACTCAACCCGAACCAATGATACTAACCCTCAGTAGTTACTACTGTACAGTGTACAGTCCCACTAATATTGTACATTACATGGTGATGATCCCAATTACCACCATTCGGTGCATTCAATACTTTCAAGTGTTCAACGGTATGATGACACTGAAAAGTGAAGGGAGTTGCTATTTGCACCCACATAATTACTAGCACTCCCAAATCCCAACTTATGAAATATCTCAAAGTGAAAAATTAAGGTTGTTACTAGTAATTCTATAGGGACAAATAGCATGCAGCACCCAAAGGCTTAAAATGAAATCTGAACCAACTGAGCGGCTCAATCATTCACGCCTCACGGTATGGTTACGAGCGATTTGAAAGACCCACATAATCGAACCGAACCAAACCGAACTTTTCCGGTTTGGTTTGGTTTGGTTTTTACCTAGGAATGGTTTGGTTCGGTTTCATTTTCTAGAGAACCGATCAACTTCGGTTCGGTTCCAAATTTATCAAAAAACCGAACCAACCCGAACCATGAACACCCCTACATCCATTAACATCTGAAATGACAAAATAACCCTTTGCAAGATAGTTAATCTTTAAATCTTTTCTCGAGACTCATCCAGATACGTATGAACACATACAAACATACACCGTCAAAATCACAAAAAATGCATACTATGTAATGGAAGAAGGAAACCACACGCTTTTACATAAAAATGAGATGTTAAGCATAAATAAGGAATGGATCGACGTGCTAATTAAAGATATGATAATCATTCATAATTGAGCACCTAACATTAGTAAGAAAATGTGTTGGTGTCTAGGCACCACATCTCGCAAAGAGTGTGATACATTCCTTCCGGACGAATATACATCCGGCTAACTGGCGAGTGGCGTCACAAATGGAGGTAAGGGTCTCATCTCCGGTTCTACCTCCAGGGCCTCAGAAGCTCCCTCATCCAGTTTCGGAAGTTGCAAAGGAGCTGAACATCACCACGTAGCCTAATGTCAACTCCCCAGCGTGCGAGACAAGAATAGAACCTCAAAGAAACTACTGGGTAAGGCATCGACACTTCGCCACTATGATGGAAGGGCAGACCTAGGCTTGGCCGCAATGACTTTGTCGAGATCTCTTGGTCAGTATAAATCCTCTCGCCAAGCTTCGTCGGCCGACAACAACCATCCACAACACCATCATCCTGAATCTGTTCGTGAATAAGAACCCGCAGAGAGGACAAAACATCGTCCTTTCGTGACACATGGTGATGGTAGACCCGCGTCAGCGAAAACCGCAGATACCTACTCCGATCAACCTCCTCAATGATCCAGCTGGCATCCGGGAGACTCTCAAAAGGCCAAATCCTAAAAGAAGAGAAAGAAGCAAGTCAGATCTAGAAAAGAAGTCAAGGCGACACCGCTCAAACAAAACAAAAAGGGAGGGGAATAGGGCTGCAGTCCCAAAAGGGGGCCACACAACACGACAACTGGGGGGAGAGAGAGTCGCATCCCCCATTCTTCCTTCAAAGCCCGTAGCCCTAAAGGGGGCTGGAGCCCACCGTCCACACTCGACCTGGACCCTGCAGCCGCACCCGATCGCCCTGCTTGCGCAGCTCCAGCCAGCTTCGCCCGCATGCCTGCACCGCGTCCACCGTAACCCGCGCCGACCTACGATGAAGAAGATAGAAATAAAGAAAAAAAGAATAAGAGAAGAAAAGAAAAAGAAAAGAAAGAAGAAAGAGGAAGAAGAAGAAGAAGGAGGAGGGGCAATACCTCATCCGCGATGGCTCTGTTTCCTCATCTCACCATGACGTCGTCACCATCCTCGGCCGTGATGACCCGCCTTTGACATTGTGTTCCCTCACTGAGGAGATTACTCAGCTCTCCGCAACGACAAGTCACAATCACCTTCGCTCCTGCATCGTTGTCGAATTCCCTGCAATGATCGTCTTTGATGCACTCTTCAAGCAAAAGGAGACCGTGACAAAAAGACAATTGAAACCCTAAGGGGCTCTTCTCTTGCGATCCGCCAAAGATCCTTTGTTTCCAAGCTCCAAGGGCTCCTTTAGATACCGAAGCTCTCGCGCTAGCAAATGATGAAGGAAATGAAAAGGGCAGGTGTCTTTAAAAAGACCTCAATCCCATTCAAACAAGGAATCAAGGCCTACGCGTTTATCGTGGACACACGCAGGGAATTTATGATGGCTTCAAAGATCAAAAGCTAGAGATGTGAAGGATCTGCAAAAAAGGGGGCTCCAATGCTTGATGATCGAAGGCTTCACAAGGCACGGGCAATCACATCCCAAGGGAACGACTTAGTCCACGACAGTCCTCATCAATGTGAAGACCTTGCACAAGAGATCAAACCTTCGACTCCTTGCACGAAGAAGAAAACTCGGAGAAAAAAGCCCAGAGTTGGCATCACTCTATCGTCTCCAATAATCTTTAACTCCGACAAACAACAAAGAAGCCCAGAGAAGAAGATCGAAGTCGGCATCAACCCATCGTCTTCAGTATGTCTTCAACTCCAAAAACACCATAGAATCCCAAAGGAGAAGACCGAAGTCAGCATCACCCCATCATCTTCAACAAAGTCGACACTACAACCGTTGAATAGAGTTGGCGTCATACCTGTCATCTTCAACACCAAAGTCAATGATATAACCGTCGCATGGAGATCGATGCTACACCCATCTTCTTCAAGAGAAGCCTTAGACTCCGATCACGCCAAAGAAACCCGAAGAAGAAGAGCAACAATGCCGATGCTATAACTGTCACCGTTAAAGCTTTATCCCAAAAGAAGGAGGTCAGAAGAATAAAAAAGACTTGAAGACATGCCCGTGTCAAAGCAAACGCACGTGCTAAAACCAACGAGCTACAACGATCACGAGTAAAAGCAACACACCTTCTAGCCTATAAGACGCGAAGTCCAGAAGAACTAAAGCACCGCAAGCCTCTCCATCTACGTTCAAGACACTACAAGAAATAGGGTCTTTACCGACGGACATTATTATCACCGTCGGTAATAATACACTTTTTACCGACGGGGAAAATAATATCCGTCGGTATTATAACTTCAATTTTTTTAATTTTCTTTGCATATTTATACCGACGGTATACATATATACCGTCGGTAATATACTTTATACCGACGGTTACATATAAACCGTCGGCAAAATGTCATCGTCGTGATATTGTACCGACGGAAATTGTATTTCCGTCGGTATAACCAATGTTACCGACAGCCATAATATCTCCGTCGGCAATATACCGACGGTAATAAAATGTCCGTCGGTAAAATTGTCCCGACGAAACTCAGTGTAAAAACCGAGCCTCTGGAAAAAAGTAGGAGGTTGAGTTCCGTCGTGCTATTTACCGACGGACGTGAAAGTTCCGTCGGTATAACTAATTATACCGACGGTATTTATATGTCCGTCGGCACAATACCGACGGTAATTTAGTTTCCGTCGGTAAAATGTCCCGACGAAACTCAGTGTGCCAAACCGAGCCTCTGGAAAAAATTGAACTTGTGTTTTCGTCGGGATTATACCGACGGAATTTATATATCCGTCGGTACAATACCGACGGTAATTAAATTTCCGTCGGTAAAATGTCCCGACGAAACTCAGGGTGCCAAACCGAGCCTCTGGAAAAAATTGAGCTTGTTTTTTCGTCGTGGAGTTTTACCGACGGATTGTTATTTACCGTCGGTAAAAAAATTAGTTTTACCGATGGAAGATAAAATGTCCGTCGGCAAAAACCCTGTTATATAACAAAACAGTCGAGGTCTTCTTTGATTCTTCTGATTCGATCTCTCCGGCGCGCGCCCCTCTCTCTCAATCTCTCTCTCTCTCTCACCGACCCGACCCCCCGGCGACCCCGTCCCCCTCCGGCAGCCCCGAGATCCCCTCCGGCCACCCATCCCCCTCCCGGCCACCCATCCCCCTCCCGACCTCCGCCCCTCCCCGGCCTCCCGGCCCTCTCTCTCTCTCCCCCGGCCTCCTCCCCCCCTCCCCGGCCTCCCTAGCCTTCCCTCTCTCTCTCTCTCTCTCTCTCTCTCTACTTCCTCCCCTCACCTGTCTCTCTCTCTCTCGATCCCTTGCACCTCCGGCCGGCCACCCATCACCTCCCTTGCACCTCCGGCCACCCCTCCGCTTTCTCGCGCCACCGACTGCGACACCAGTGCTCCTCCTCCTTCTCGAGGCCTGCCGACCATCGCTGGTGAGCTCCTCCTCCCCCTTCGGTTAATGTCACTAGTAGGTTTCAGCCACCAATTGTATGCTGTCAAGTTAATCATGCTGGCGGAATAGGAAAAACCTTAAGGCTGAATAGCATTTCTCTAATTCCTATGGCTCCATTTGTTAAGGGCTAAATATTTTGATAAGTACTTTGTCAAGTATTTTAGAATTATGTAATAAATGTTTCATTTGGCTTGAAGTACGTATCTACCATGGTGGTAAATATTAGGGATTTTTTTGTTCAAAATATTATTAATTTTTTAATTGAATAGTGGTTTATCAGAAGTATTTAACACACTAGTGCTCTAACAGCCATGTGACAGATTAATTAGTGCCGTAAAGTGGTGTCACGTTATTCGCCGAGTCGACTCGAAACTCGGCCGAGTCGACTCGACTCGGCTGAGTTTCGATCCGACTCGGTCCAAAACTCGAGTTTCGATCTGACTCGGTTGAGTTTCGATCCGACTCGAGTTTGTCGGGTTTTAGCCGAGTTGTCGTGTGTACTCGACTCATTAAGGTTTCGAGTCGAGTCGAGTTTTCGTGTTTTAAAACATTGAATTTTATCCTATCAAAACTGAATTGAATGGGGGAATGGGGGGCAAAATGTAGTTTTTAGACTAGGGTGAGCGTCGGTTTTGTCGGTCGGTTTCGGTGTGGGTTTTGTCGGTTATATTTTTTTCGGTTTACGAAAAATCAAAACCGAAATCGAAACCGAAACCGAAACCGAAATAGTCGGTTTTTGTCGGTTCGGTGTGATATGAGGTATGCTAAAGCCATAAATCTACTCGAGCGACAGAGAGAACCGTCAGACCCCAAGTGTTTACTTGATGAGGCTCCCTGACTTGTTGACTTACTGTCGCATAACTTTGGTGCTATGCCTAGCATTCGAACTATCAGCAGTTCAAATGCTGGCCAGCAACCCTAGGTTTACTATGTGACTAGTCTACTCATCATAATACACTCATCCATTAGGGATGTGGATGGCCTGTAGAAGTTTTGGTTCGGTGTTCCATACCCGGGAACCGAAACCGAAATTGTGCGGAGTCTTATAACATTGTTTGAAATTATATGTCAGGTGTTGTATAGCCAGATAGACGAAGATGTCTTCGATCGATAAGAGTTGGATGCGTAATTCGAATCGCATGAGCCAAGAGTACAGAGAAGGAGTCAGGAAATTTCTGGATTTTGCATTTGAGCGTCTTGCACCGCTTGATGGAAAAATTGTGTGTCCCTGTATAGACTGCGGAAGGGTGATTAGGAAGGTTCGAGAGGAATGTGAGGTTGATCTGGTAATGCGTGGCATTGACGTTACCTATACCCGTTGGTTCTCGCACGGTGAGGAGCTAGATGCAGTCCCCATGGCAGCTCACGGTGAAACTTCAAACACAGTGATCGCTGATGATAATATTAATACAGACGATGACGATGACATGCAGGGTATGATACATGATTTGCAAGGTGGAATAGGCACGGAAACACCGTCAGGTGATCAGCCCAATATCGAAGCGGACAAGTTCTACAGATTGCTTAAAGATGCCGAACAACCTCTATACCCGGGGTGTGAGAAGTTTTCAAAACTCTCTTTCACTGTAAAGCTTCTTCATTTGAAGTGCCTCAATGGTTGGAGTAATAAGTCATTTAATATGTTGGTAGAGTTGCTGAAAGAGGCTTTTCCTATGGGTGAGACAGTACCGAAATCATTCTACGAGGCGAAGAAGACAATTAAAGATCTCGGTCTGGGTTATGAGAAAATTGATGCATGCGTGAACGATTGTATGTTGTACCGGAAAGAGTACGAACATGCGCGGTCATGCCACATATGCGGAGCAACGAGATATAAAGAGACGGATGCCGAGTCTAGTACCAGTCGAAGGAAGAAAAATGTATCTGCAAAGGTTCTCCTATACTTCCCGCTCAGGGACAGGCTTCAGAGGTTGTTTATGTCATCGAAGACTGCTGAGCACATGAGGTGGCATGCACGAGAACGTACAGATGACGGGATTATGAGACATCCGGCCGACTCTCTGACGTGGAAAGATTTTGATCATACATATCCTGAATTCGCATGTGAAGTTTGCAATGTCAGGTTAGGGCTTGCTAGCGATGGCTTCAATCCCTTTGGGAATATGAGTGTGTCGTACAGTATTTGGCCAGTTGTCCTAGTTCCATACAATTTGCCTCCCTGGATGTGCTTAAAAAAGCCATACACAATGCTCTCCTTGCTCATTCCCGGACCCAGGTCGCCTGGTAATGATATTGACGTTTACTTGCAGCCGTTGATTGAGGAGTTGAACGAGTTATGGGAAGTTGGGGCCGATACGTATGATGCCTCGTTGCGCCAGAATTTTCGGATGCATGCGGCACTTCTATGGACCATCAACGATTTTCCTGCATATGCCAACTTATCCGGGTGGAGTACTAAAGGAAAATTGGCGTGCCCTACATGCAATAAGGAGACAGATTCATTACGATTGAAGAACGGAGGCAAGTTCTGTTATATGGGCCATCGAAGATTCCTTGTTGACGGCCATAAGTGGAGGCAGAACAAAAGAGCTTTCAACGGCAAGAAGGAACTTGCAAAGGCCCCGGAGCAGCTTTCGGGGGTAGAAGTCTTGTGCGAATTGGATCAGCTTGATGCCGTGGCACTTGGAAAAGGTAAAAAGAAGAGAACGCATGAAGATTCTACGCGTGAGCATAACTGGAAGAAGAAGAGTATTTTCTTTAAACTACCGTACTGGAGCAGCCTACTCTTGCGGCATAACTTGGATGTCATGCATATTGAGAAAAATGTGTGTGACAATATTATAGGAACACTGCTGAATCTCGACGGTAAGACGAAGGATAATCTTAAATCTCGTCTCGATCTTAAGGAGTTGGGCATCCGAAAATCACTTCATCCCCAAGAGATTGGGGATAAGTATGTGTTGCCAGTTGCATGCTACACCATGAGCTCACAGCAAAAGGCAGCCTTATGTGCATTCCTACGGTCTGTGAAAACGCCAGACGGTTATTCTTCGAATATCGCACGATGCGTGCAAGAGAACGGCCGGAAGTTGTCTGGATTAAAGAGCCACGATTGTCATGTTCTTATGCAGCGATTGTTATCTCTTGCTATACGTGGGAATTTAACCGAAGAGGTGTCCGGTCCGTTAATTGAGCTCAGCACTTTTTTCAGACAGTTGTGCTCGAAGGTACTTAGAGTGGACCAACTTGAACAGATAGAGAGGGATATTGCGCTCACATTGTGCAAGTTAGAGATGATATTTCTACCTTCATTCTTTGATGTCATGGTGCATTTGACCGTTCACTTGGCAAATGAGGCCAAACTCGGCGGCCCAGTTCATTACCGGTGGATGTATTTTATCGAGAGGTAATCGTCTCGTCTCATTCGCACAATGTATTTGATCGTTCTTGATATATTCATACAAATATTTTTTTCTCAAATTAGGTACTTGCGAACATTGAAATCATATGTTCGTAATAAAAGTCGTCCGGAGGGATCAATTGCTGAAGGATACCTAGCAGAAGAATGTCTAACATTCTGCTCAAGATACCTACATAGTATAGACACGCGATTCAATCAACTTGAGCGGAACTATGACGGTGGTCCAATAGACTTCGATGGGGGTCTGTCTATATTTGCCGAAATGGGTAGACCTGTAGGAGGAGGCAAAACCGGTCGATTGTCTGTAGATGAGATTCAACAGGCACATATGTATGTGTTGCGCCAATGTGATGAAGTGTGGCCATTCATTGAGTAAGCATTTTACGATCATTTACTCATTCTTTCAGTCCATTCATTAAGTATATGTGCTAATTATAATCTAATTCATAACCGGTAAAACAGGAAGCATAAAGCCATCATTAATAATCGGGGTATTCGAAATGCTCCCCAAATTCATGATCGTGAATTCCCATCGTGGTTCGAGAAACACGTAAGTATTCACATCATTACTGAATTTCATTGACATCCATTACCGAACAATAATTATGTGTTCATATCATGAATGTCGTGTGGTTATTATAGGCACAGGAGCTGCACGACAACCACGATCCGCTGATGAATGAGGATCTCTGGCGCTTATCTTGTAGTCCTTTGCAAGACGCAATATCGTACGATGGTTATATCGTGAACGGTTATAGATTTCGGACGAAAGATAGTGAAAAATCACGAAGAACCCAAAATAGTGGGGTTGTCGTCAACGGTGAGCAAGAAGAATTAGAAAATATCGACTTCTACGGCGTCCTCAACGAGATTCTCGAGATTAAATTCCTTGGCCAAAATCGGATCGTATTATTCAAATGCGATTGGTATGATGTTAATAATCGCGGGACTGGTTATAATGTCGACAAATACGGTTTTATCAGCATCAACACTGCCAAGAGATTGAATACCCAATATGAAGATCCATTCATTCTTGCCTCTCAAGCGCAACAGATATTTTATGCACCGGATAATACCTCTCCAGGTTGGCAAATTGTAGTCAGGTCACCACCCAGAGATTTTTACGACATGGGAGACAAGGATGCGGGGGTCGTCGATGATGATTTGGATGCATACCAGAATGATGAGATAATCATTGTCGACGCAGTGCACGACGAAAATGAAGATGTCGACAATATAAACTGGACAGCGAATGCAGATCAAATAATAGAAGAGGGAAGCGATGAGAGTGACAGAGATGAGACAGAAAATGACTAGACCGTATGTAAATCAAATTGTTTCATATTTAAATCAAATTGTTTCATATATAAATCATATTGTTTCATATGTATATCATATTGTTTCATATGTAAATCATACCGTTTCACCGATTTATATGTAAATCATACTGTTTCATATGTAAATCATACCGTTTCACCGATTTACGATCCGACCGATTCACCGATTTAGAGTCTAAGAGTTGGAAAATCATAAGTTAGCGTGTTTCGGATATGAAATAGGTTTCGATTCGATCGGATCGTCATCGGATCGGCATCCGATAATTCGAAGTTGGATTTATTCCGTATTTCGGACTTGCGAGCGGGTTCTAATTGGATATTTGACCAATTTACGCTCCGATTCATCGATTTAGAGTCTAAGTGTTGGAAAATCATAAGTTAGCGTGTTTCGGATATGAAATAGGTTTGGATTCGATCGGATCGTCATCGGCTCGGCATCCGGTAATTCGAACTTGGAATTATTCCGTATTTCGGACTTGCGAGCGGGTTCTAATTGGATATTTGACCAATTTACGCTCCGATTCACCGATTTAGAGTCTAAGTGTTGGAAAATCATAAGTTAGCGTGTTTCGGATATAAAATAGGTTTGGATTCGATCCGATCGTCATCGGATCGGCATCCGATAATTCGAACTTGGAATTATATTCCGTATTTCGGACTTGCGAGCGGGTTCTAATTGGATATTTGACCACTTTACGATCCGATTAACCGATTTAGAGTCTAACTGTTTCATATTGTTTCATATTGTTTCATATTGCGAGCGGGTTCATATTGTTTTATATTGTTTCATATGTAAATCATACTGTTTCATATGTAAATCAAACTGTTTCATATTGTTTCATATGTAAATCTTAAATCTTACTGTTTCATATGTAAATTAAATTGTTTCAGATGGCATCACGGTCATATGTTCGTAGAGGCAGAGGCAGAGGCAGGGGTAGGGTAGCTGAGAGCGCTCCGGCTGCCACCCCAGGGTCCGAGGCTGAGCCGTCCGGATCTGGTAGTGCTGTTCCTCTCTCCACACCAGCTCCTGCTGTGGTCGCAGCCTCCGGAGCTTCGAGCACTGCTCAGCACTCGGCTGCAGCGTCTACGCCCACAGGTAATGTTTAGATCTAAAGTTTTATACATGTTGTAAATACTTCTTCAGTACTGATGTATATTTTATTTGCAGGGTCGACCAGGTACGTAGGCGACCGGGGCGTGACGACGGCCCGGCGCTTGTCGGCCTTACGCGAGCCGCTGTCCCTACAGTGGAGCGGCCATACCTTTGTGGGCGAGCACGCTTCTGACGCCGCCACGTGGGTCGGCATGATAGTACGGGAGGAGAGGAATGCCCCGATTGTGGGGTTAAGGGGGTGGAAGAACATTGATGCATCCTATAAGGAGAGGATGTATCAGCAGTTTTTGGTACGTTAGTTTTATTAAAGCATTTTAGAATAATATCGTACTTCTTTATAATTTGATTTGATAAAATGACTTGTTTCTAAATTGATTTTACAGGAGAAATTTAAATGGGAGAACATGGAAACCGACACCCATCGGGAGGACTTGTGGAAGACGATGGGTGAGCGGTACAGGGATTACCGTCACGAGCTCTACAAGCTCTACGGTTACTTGGTCGGCCAGCCGGCTGAGGAGGTACAGGCTGCGGCTGGGACGAGAGACGCGCCATCGCTACACATTCTACAGTTTTTGGTCGCTCACTGGGCCACCCCTAACTTTCAGGTATAATTATAATTTTGTTGATTCGTACTTGTTTTAATGTTATACTAAAAATTTGTATTGATGTTTCAAAATTTAATCGATTGCACAGAATAAATCTGCTATAGGCAAGCAGAATAGAAGTGCCTCGACGACACCTGCTCCAGTGAAGGGGAGGAGCTCCATGCCCCAGCTTGCCCAGCAGCTGGTAAATGATACAAACATTGTTATTATTTAAAGCTCTATACATGTTATATTAACTCGTCTATTTATTTTATATGTCCAACAGACACAGTCCTTGGGCCACGAGCCTAATAGGATTGACCTTTTTGAGGCCTCTAGGAGGCGGCGTATCGATGGGGCATTTCTGGACGACAGGGTTGCCTCGCAAGTGGTAAGTAATTAAATTACTGTTAATATATTCTTATACATATGCCATAAAATATCATTGAATATCATTGGTTGTTTTTATATAGGAGAGGATGCGACTTATGGTGACCCCGTCGGGCGAGGCCGGCTCCTCCTCCAGCTCAGTATCTGTCGACTCAGCGATGGATACTGTGCTGAGACCTGCCACGCACGGCCGTGTCCTCTGTACGGGCCTTGGAGTCACGCCCTCCTCCTACTTTGGACGAGAGGGTATGCGCTCGAGGGCACGGGACACCCAGACCGGTGCTATCACTCAGCTGCAGTCTGCGCTAGACGCGGAGCGAGAGCAGAGGCAGGCCCTCGAGCAGAGGATGGAGGCGGAGCGAGAGCAGAGACAGGCCCTCGAGCAGAGGGTTGAGGCGGAGAAGAAGGCCCTCGATGAGGAAAGAGAAGCTCGCAGGGAACTGGAGCGTAAATTTAATGAATTCATAAGCCGGTCTAGCGGTGGCTCATCCTCATGATCAGGTACTTACTAATCTTTATAATATTAGCAAAAAATATGAATCTTACTAATTTGAGTTTTGATCATATTATCACACTTATGATTTTCCAACACTTAGACTATAAATCGGTAAATCGAATCGTAAATGGTCACTCTCTCTCTCATGGTAATGATGTAGCCTCTGTTTTTCTTTTAAATACGGAATAATTCCAAGTTCGAATTACCGGATGCCGATCCGATGACGATCGGATCGAATCCAAACCTATTTCATATCCGAAACACGCTAACTTATGATTTTCCAACACTTAGACTCTAAACCGGTGAATCGGAGCGTAAATTGGTCAAATATCCAATTAGAACCCGCTCGCAAGTCCGAAATACGGAATAAATCCAACTTCGAATTATCGGATGCCGATCCGATGACGATCGGATCGAATCCAAACCTATTTCATATCCGAAACACGCTAACTTATGATTTTCCAACACTTAGACTCTAAATCGGTGAATCGGAGCGTAAATTGGTCAAATATCCAATTAGAACCCGCTCGCAAGTCCAAAATACGGAATAATTCCAAGTTCGAATTATCGGATGCCGAGCCGATGACGATCCGATCGAATCCAAACCTATTTTATATCCGAAACACGCTAACTTATGATTTTCCAACACTTAGACTCTAAATCGGTGAATCGAAGCGTAAATTGGTCAAATATCCAATTAGAACCCGCTTGCAAGTCCGAAATACGGAATAATTCCAAGTTCGAATTATCGGATGCCGAGCCGATGACGATCCGATCGAATCCAAACCTATTTTATATCCGAAACACGCTAACTTATGATTTTCCAACACTTAGACTCTAAATCGGTGAATCGGAGCGTAAATTGGTCAAATATCCAATTAGAACCCGCTCGCAAGTCCGAAATACGGAATAATTCCAACTTCGAATTACCGGATGCCGATCCGATGACGATCGGATCGAATCCAAACCTATTTTATATCCGAAACACGCTAACTTATGATTTTCCAACACTTAGACTCTAAATCGGTGAATCGGAGCGTAAATTGGTCAAATATCCAATTAGAACCCGCTCGCAAGTCCGAAATACGGAATAATTCCAAGTTCGAATTACCGGATGCCGAGCCGATGACGATCGGATCGAATCCAAACCTATTTCATATCCGAAACACGCTAACTTATGATTTTCCAACACTTAGACTCTAAATCGGTGAATCGGAGCGTAAATTGGTCAAATATCCAATTAGAACCCGCTCGCAAGTCCGAAATACGGAATAATTCCAAGTTCGAATTACCGGATGCCGAGCCGATGACGATCGGATCGAATCCAAACCTATTTCATATCCGAAACACGCTAACTTATGATTTTCCAACACTTAGACTCTAAATCGGTGAATCGAAGCGTAAATTGGTCAAATATCCAATTAGAACCCGCTCGCAAGTCCGAAATACGGAATAATTCCAAGTTCGAATTATCGGATGCCGAGCCGATGACGATCCGATCGAATCCAAACCTATTTTATATCCGAAACACGCTAACTTATGATTTTCCAACACTTAGACTCTAAATCGGTGAATCGGAGCGTAAATTGGTCAAATATCCAATTAGAACCCGCTCGCAAGTCCGAAATACGGAATAATTCCAAGTTCGAATTATCGGATGCCGAGCCGATGACGATCCGATCGAATCCAAACCTATTTTATATCCGAAACACGCTAACTTATGATTTTCCAACACTTAGACTCTAAATCGGTGAATCGGAGCGTAAATTGGTCAAATATCCAATTAGAACCCGCTCGCAAGTCCGAAATACGGAATAATTCCAAGTTCGAATTATCGGATGCCGAGCCGATGACGATCCGATCGAATCCAAACCTATTTTATATCCGAAACACGCTAACTTATGATTTTCCAACACTTAGACTCTAAATCGGTGAATCGGAGCGTAAATTGGTCAAATATCCAATTAGAACCCGCTCGCAAGTCCGAAATACGAAATAATTCCAACTTCGAATTACCGGATGCCGATCCGATGACGATCGGATCGAATCCAAACCTATTTTATATCCGAAACACGCTAACTTATGATTTTCCAACACTTAGACTCTAAATCGGTGAATCGGAGCGTAAATTGGTCAAATATCCAATTAGAACCCGCTCGCAAGTCCGAAATACGGAATAATTCCAAGTTCGAATTACCGGATGCCGAGCCGATGACGATCGGATCGAATCCAAACCTATTTCATATCCGAAACACGCTAACTTATGATTTTCCAACACTTAGACTCTAAATCGGTGAATCGGAGCGTAAATTGGTCAAATATCCAATTAGAACCCGCTCGCAAGTCCGAAATACGGAATAATTCCAAGTTCGAATTACCGGATGCCGAGCCGATGACGATCGGATCGAATCCAAACCTATTTCATATCCGAAACACGCTAACTTATGATTTTCCAACACTTAGACTCTAAATCGGTGAATCGAAGCGTAAATTGGTCAAATATCCAATTAGAACCCGCTCGCAAGTCCGAAATACGGAATAATTCCAAGTTCGAATTATCGGATGCCGAGCCGATGACGATCCGATCGAATCCAAACCTATTTTATATCCGAAACACGCTAACTTATGATTTTCCAACACTTAGACTCTAAATCGGTGAATCGGAGCGTAAATTGGTCAAATATCCAATTAGAACCCGCTCGCAAGTCCGAAATACGGAATAATTCCAAGTTCGAATTATCGGATGCCGAGCCGATGACGATCCGATCGAATCCAAACCTATTTTATATCCGAAACACGCTAACTTATGATTTTCCAACACTTAGACTCTAAATCGGTGAATCGGAGCGTAAATTGGTCAAATATCCAATTAGAACCCGCTCGCAAGTCCGAAATACGGAATAATTCCAACTTCGAATTACCGGATGCCGATCCGATGACGATCGGATCGAATCCAAACCTATTTTATATCCGAAACACGCTAACTTATGATTTTCCAACACTTAGACTCTAAATCGGTGAATCGGAGCGTAAATTGGTCAAATATCCAATTAGAACCCGCTCGCAAGTCCGAAATACGGAATAATTCCAAGTTCGAATTATCGGATGCCGAGCCGATGACGATCGGATCGAATCCAAACCTATTTCATATCCGAAACACGCTAACTTATGATTTTCCAACACTTAGACTCTAAATCGGTGAATCGGAGCGTAAATTGGTCAAATATCCAATTAGAACCCGCTCGCAAGTCCGAAATACGGAATAATTCCAAGTTCGAATTACCGGATGCCGAGCCGATGACGATCGGATCGAATCCAAACCTATTTCATATCCGAAACACGCTAACTTATGATTTTCCAACACTTAGACTCTAAATCGGTGAATCGGAGTGTAAATTGGTCAAATATCCAATTAGAACCCGCTCGCAAGTCCGAAATACGGAATAATTCCAAGTTCGAATTACCGGATGCCGAGCCGATGACGATCGGATCGAATCCAAACCTATTTCATATCCGAAACACGCTAACTTATGATTTTCCAACACTTAGACTCTAAATCGGTGAATCGGAGCGTAAATTGGTCAAATATCCAATTAGAACCCGCTCGCAAGTCCGAAATACGGAATAATTCCAAGTTCGAATTACCGGATGCCGAGCCGATGACGATCGGATCGAATCCAAACCTATTTCATATCCGAAACACGCGAACTTATGATTTTCCAACACTTAGACTCTAAATCGGTGAATCGGAGCGTAAATTGGTCAAATATCCAATTAGAACCCGCTCGCAAGTCCGAAATACGGAATAATTCCAAGTTCGAATTACCGGATGCCGAGCCGATGACGATCGGATCGAATCCAAACCTATTTCATATCCGAAACACGCTAACTTATGATTTTCCAACACTTAGACTCTAAATCGGTGAATCGGAGCGTAAATTGGTCAAATATCCAATTAGAACCCGCTCGCAAGTCCGAAATACGGAATAATTCCAAGTTCGAATTACCGGATGCCGAGCCGATGACGATCGGATCGAATCCAAACCTATTTCATATCCGAAACACGCTAACTTATGATTTTCCAACACTTAGACTCTAAATCGGTGAATCGGAGCGTAAATTGGTCAAATATCCAATTAGAACCCGCTCGCAAGTCCGAAATACGGAATAATTCCAAGTTCGAATTACCGGATGCCGAGCCGATGACGATCGGATCGAATCCAAACCTATTTCATATCCGAAACACGCTAACTTATGATTTTCCAACACTTAGACTCTAAATCGGTGAATCGGAGCGTAAATTGGTCAAATATCCAATTAGAACCCGCTCGCAAGTCCGAAATACGGAATAATTCCAAGTTCGAATTACCGGATGCCGAGCCGATGACGATCGGATCGAATCCAAACCTATTTCATATCCGAAACACGCTAACTTATGATTTTCCAACACTTAGACTCTAAATCGGTGAATCGGAGCGTAAATTGGTCAAATATCCAATTAGAACCCGCTCGCAAGTCCGAAATACGGAATAATTCCAAGTTCGAATTACCGGATGCCGAGCCGATGACGATCGGATTGAATCCAAACCTATTTCATATCCGAAACACGCTAACTTATGATTTTCCAACACTTAGACTCTAAATCGGTGAATCGGAGCGTAAATTGGTCAAATATCCAATTAGAACCCGCTCGCAAGTCCGAAATACGGAATAATTCCAAGTTCGAATTACCGGATGCCGAGCCGATGACGATCGGATCGAATCCAAACCTATTTCATATCCGAAACACGCTAACTTATGATTTTCCAACACTTAGACTCTAAATCGGTGAATCGGAGCGTAAATTGGTCAAATATCCAATTAGAACCCGCTCGCAAGTCCGAAATACGGAATAATTCCAAGTTCGAATTACCGGATGCCGAGCCGATGACGATCGGATCGAATCCAAACCTATTTCATATCCGAAACACGCTAACTTATGATTTTCCAACACTTAGACTCTAAATCGGTGAATCGGAGCGTAAATTGGTCAAATATCCAATTAGAACCCGCTCGCAAGTCCGAAATACGGAATAATTCCAAGTTCGAATTACCGGATGCCGAGCCGATGACGATCGGATCGAATCCAAACCTATTTCATATCCGAAACACGCTAACTTATGATTTTCCAACACTTAGACTCTAAATCGGTGAATCGGAGCGTAAATTGGTCAAATATCCAATTAGAACCCGCTCGCAAGTCCGAAATACGGAATAATTCCAACTTCGAATTACCGGATGCCGATCCGATGACGATCGGATCGAATCCAAACCTATTTCATATCCGAAACACGCTAACTTATGATTTTCCAACACTTAGACTCTAAATCGGTGAATCGGAGCGTAAATTGGTCAAATATCCAATTAGAACCCGCTCGCAAGTCCGAAATACGGAATAATTCCAAGTTCGAATTATCGAATGCCGAGCCGATGACGATCGGATCGAATCCAAACCTATTTCATATCCGAAACACGCTAACTTATGATTTTCCAACACTTAGACTCTAAATCGGTGAATCGGTGCGTAAATTGGTCAAATATCCAATTAGAACCCGCTCGCAAGTCCGAAATACGGAATAATTCCAAGTTCAAATTACCGGATGCCGAGCCGATGACGATCGGATCGAATCCAAACCTATTTCAAAATCGAAACACGCTAACTTATCATTTTTTAACGCTTAGACTCAGTTATAGATATAAACCATTTTTTTAACAAATACATGTTAATTGCAGGAGCAGGGCGGCGTCAGGGGATCGATGAGAGCACCAGCGTTGGTGGTGGGCGGGCGTGGTTGAGATAGGGCGGCGTCAGGGGATCGATGAGAGCACCGGCGTTGGTGGCGGGCGGGGGTGGTTGAGATAGGACATGTATCATCTCTCAGTTCTGGATTGTGTAAATATTGTTTTGTAATATATGGTTATTTTTTCTTCTATCTATAATTGTCGGCCGGGAACTGTGGTAATATTTGATAATTTGCTGTAATTTTTTATCAATTTAGGTAATATTTTATAAATTGTGGTAATATTTGATAAATTGTGGTAATATTTGATAAATTGTGGTAATATATTGTGGTATTGAATCACAGGAATTAAATAACATTATTTATGTAAATTTATTAAAAAAAAAAAGATACTTATTACCGACGGAAATAAATTATTCCGTCGGTAATAATATTTTTATTTTTTTTAAATTATTAATGATTTGCCGACGGCATATAATATCCGTCGGTAATATATATAGTATTACCGACGGGTAATATATATATCCGTCGGTAATATATATAGTATTACCGACGGTGATATTAATTTGGTCGGTAATATATATATTATTACCGACGGGTAATATATATATGTGTCGGTAATATATATAGTATTACCGACAGTATAAACTATACTCGTCGGTAAAATGTTTATATATTACCGACGGATTCTTATAGTTCGTCGGCAATACTATATTATATTAGTTTTAAATTGATTAAATATTACCGACGGCGTTCTAATTACCGTCGGTATTAATTATTAATACCGACGGTAATATTTGGTCCGTCGTATTGTTTTCCCCGACGCCTTTTTTCCCGACAGCCAGCGACGGAAATATCTTCCGTCGCTATATAATATTACCGACGAAATTTTAATATTACCGACGGATATTGTCCGTCGGTAATAACTGTTTTTTTTGTAGTGAGAGCAAGCGTCAAAGCAAAGCAAAAGCCAGAGCCATGCCAAAGTAAAGCCAAAGCTGATGCCAAAAGCAAAATCGACGCCGCGAACCTTGTAAAGACCTCTGTCCTGGGTAACCCCTTGAGAGCTCTCTTACGAAGTAACGTGGAGACACGGGCCAAAGAGACCCTCCATAGTATTTCTTCCACAATCTCCTGATCAAAACCTTCGCCGCACCCGGCTCACCACCCCCGAGCACCGAGACATGGTTTGTAATCTCGTGTTGCGAATAAAGAGGCACCCGAATAGTTTTCCGTGTCATTCAATCCCCTCCCATATGGACCCCACCATGACTGTGACAAGCCATTCACATTAAAACCATCTCCAACGGCCTCCTACCATGCTCGTCCACTTTTACTAGTAAGGCCGAGCTAGCCAAAGGTGTTGAGTAGTGGGAGAGCTCGGAAATAGGACCCACCCTTTGATAGTGATGGTTTGCTTTAATTTTTTTTGGATACAGTAACAGTACAACATCCAATCGTTGGCCATTTAAAAAGTAGATGTTCGTTCAAACAAATAACGATTGGGTTCCTCTTATGCTTTGGTAAAAATAGTTAAGTATTTGAAAAAAAATATTAAAAAATTGGAAAATTAAGAAAAAAAATTATTGGATTTTTTTTCTTATAAATAGGCATCAACATTTACAAGTTTTCACACCATTTCATACCAAAAAAAACTATCTTGCTAGAAGATCATTGTTCTTCGTCGTTATGGGTTTGCTCAATACTCAAGCACATCGAGTTTTGAAATATTCGGAGACAAACACATTCAAGTGGATTCGAAGGCACAACCGGCACAATCATCGTCAATCTCCGGCCAACCTGCATCAACCACGAAGAGGCTGCAACGCACCCCTAATTTCAGCGTCCAAGAAGACAAAATGTTTATATCGGCATGGCTAAATGTCAGCATAGATGCGACACAAGGTAATGAAATTCAAATATCATGTTACGGATATATATGTGGCTGCCCACTTTGGGGGGATATATCTAACCGACACGTCTATCCCTTATCCCTAACTCTCTATATATGTGTTATGAATAAAGCAGAGGCCTCACGGATTTGTGAGAGCGCAGCCGCCATTCCCGATTGCATCATTCTTTCTCTCCCTTTCGTAACACGTTATCAGCACGACCGACCTCACCGAGCCCGGGCCGATCTCACACCGCAAGAGAGAGAGAGAAGAAACGAGAACAGAGACAGAGAGAGGGACGAACATTGCAAAGAGTCTCGTTGCAAAAGACAATCTCGCTGCGAGTCTGCGACGAACGGCACGACCGCGGCAACGACCAGCTAACCAAACCGACATCGATCCACACAGGTACGCCATTGATTGACCTTCGACTCCGGTGAGATTTGATCTCGCCGGAGATTCGCATGATTGCTTTCGTCCTCGTTTTTCGGATTAGCACCATCCGGCAACGACCCAGAAGAAGCTGGTTAGGGGACCCGATCGGTGGTTCGTGCTCAACCCCACACGCCACCGGAGCCACGAGATTTTGATCTCGGCGGCAGGCATCAGCCTGAACCCAGCATCAACGCTGGACGACCTGGCCTCGCATGCGGCACAGCAGCCGCAACGCACTTGATGGGAGCGCGAACCCACGGCGGCCGGCGCCGCAACAGCAGCAACCGCTCCACGTCGAAGGCGGCGTTGAGCTTCATGCGATGCATGGCAGCGGCTGCAGGAGGGCTGAGCCAGCGGCTGCCGGCGGCGCACGAGGGCGACTACTGGCGACGCGCGCGAGCGGCTGCCGGCGGCAGCGGTTAGGGATATCAGAAAATTCTGTTCGGATCTCCAGTTTAATCGGAGAAGATGAACAGTGTTCATCTTATTGGGTTTGAAAACCCGATTACAACTCTAAACCCGACCCGATCCAGTTTTAATTCCGGACCCATCAGCCATTTAAATGGCAGACCCGACCCGACATACTTTAAAACAGCAGACCCGGGCCCGAGCCCAGATCAGGCCCGAGCCCAGATCAGGCCCAACCGGACTGTTATATTATAGACCCGAGCCCGAGTCTGAATCCAGACTCAGGCCCGAACTAAGATCAGGCCCGAGCCCAGATCAGACAAAGGCCCGAGCCCCTCCAAACCCGAGCCCAATCTCAGGCAGGCCCAGATCTAGGCCCAATCTATTTTGAGCCCCTATATTGCTGTATATTTAATCTGTTTTGATCTGGACCATCAATTTAATTATGTGACCACGAGGCCTGATTGGGAACCGATTTAGTCGATTCAAATATGGATCCTGACTATTTGAACCGTTCCGAACGCATTGGTACGGTCTGATTTTTTTGAATTCAAACTATTTAATATATGTTTTAATCTGAACCGTTTAATTTGATATTGTGATCTCAAGTCCAATATAGATCCGTTTTTAGTGATCTATATATGTTTATTGATTATTTGGGCCATTCCGGACTCATCGGTATGGTCCGATCTTATCAATTTAAATAAGTTAATGCATGTTTAATATGGACTATAGATTTTAGTTATATGCTTGTGAACTCGATCTAGACCCGATCTAGACGATCCAAATATGGATCTTAGCTTTTGGGACTGCTCCGGATGCATTGGAATGATCCGATTTTTCAAACTCTAATTGTGTTTCATTATATCATATCACTTGCTTATGAACATATAATTGGAAGATATCTTGCTTGATTAAATTGGTTCAAGTTATTTTTATTTGTTGGCCATTTTTCCACTTTATTATTCAAGATAGATATCTTATATATCGTAGTGTGTATTAATTTTATCATTGTTAGATAAAATGATTTTCACTATTGTCAGTGCCAATACCGAATATTATTTGTTTATGGACATATGTTGACTAGTTAAAATGATAATCTTTAACCTCATCCATAGCCTGTGTGTGAGCTCGGCCCTTGTCAGCCGAGACAGTACAATGTGGCTATGGATACATCTTAACTAGTAGTTCCATAACGGTCAGGATTTCGATGTTCATAGAATCCGATAGTCTTTAATCTATCAATTAACTAGACTCCTATCCCGTCCCCAGATGTCTAACCTTACAAAGTTGGAGTTCGCCGCACTTGATGTCAACGGCAATAATTACTTAGCATGGAGGCTAGATGCTAAGCTCCATCTACAATCAATCAAATTGGGTAAGGCAATTATAAAGCCCACAGGCACGGAAAGCCTTAGTCCTGAAGACAAGGCTAAAGCGACAATCTTTCTGCGTCGTCATCTACATGTAGACCTGAAGAACGAATATTTAACCGTTGAAGACCCCTTAGTTCTGTGGGAATCCCTACGGGATAGATATGATCATCAAAGGGCTGTCATCCTTCCAGCAGCGAGGAATGAATGGATAAACCTGCGCTACCAAGATTTTAAATCGATCGCAGAATATAATTCTGCAATGTTTAACATCGTGTCCCGACTTGAGCTATGTGGAGAGCCAGTTACCCAAGGACAGATGATCGATAAGACTCTATCCACCTTCCATGCAACGAACGTCCTACTGCAATAACAATATCGGGAGCGAAACTTCCAGAAAATATCAGATCTGATTTCGGTACTCTTAGTTGCAGAGGAGAACAATAAAGTTCTTATGAGGAATCACAACTCCAGACCAACTGGAGCATTGGCGTTCCCTGAAGCGCATGCCAATGAAGGATACCACAGAGGTAGAAGCAGAGGAAGGTTTGGAAGAGGTGGTCGTCATAACCACTCCGGCAGAAGTGGCAGGGGCGACAGAGGTAGCAACCCCAGCAGAGGAGGCTACCGAGGTAGAGGCAGGCGTGGCCACCCCAGCAGAGGTGGACTCAATCCGCAGCAAAATACAAATTTCAAGAAACAAAGTAACAAGCCCTGGCACGCAGAACAAGTGACGGAAGACTCTCCTTCTAATAAGTGGCCTACAGACACTTGTTTCAAGTGTGGGCGTGAAGGCCATTGGTCTCGCAACTGTCGTACATCTAAAGAAGAGGTGGCAAACTTTCAAGCATCACAGAAAGTTGAGGGTAATGCAGTGTTTAACCTCGATAATGATGACCTCCTTGAAGATGAACTCAATGAGATGCAAGGAGAAACCAAGCTCACAACTTCTGATTTCTTCAACGACAACTAGGGGGGATAGGATATTTTTAGTGATAAACTGCTATCGTTTATTAGAACAGCTGTTTGATTTCTAGTAGTTAATATTTCATTCGCTTGTTAGACTGTCATATCGTTTATTTTTATCAGAACAGTTGTTTGATTTATTATAGTTGATATTTTGGTTATTTGATATCTTTTAGATCTCTCTTATTAAATATTTTTCATTTCTTATAGAATCTAAAGGAGACATGTATATTGACTATAGCTGACCTCGCTCGGATAATAGAAGGCTCCGGTAGAGCACACCTAATGTTACTTAATGAAACACATATCTTTATACAATCTGTCTTATACTCTAGTAACTCTAAAAGAAACTTACTCAGTTTCAAAGATATAAGAGTAAATGGGTATCACATAGAAACCCTGAGCGAGGGGAACAATGAATTCTTATGTATAACCTCTAGTGTTGGAAACCAGAAGTTTACTCTAGAGAAATTCTCCAATCTATCCTTAGGGATATACGTTACCCACATTGGGATTGTTGAGTCACATAGATACATGAGCCAACAGCTCAGTACTAATCCAAGACAAATAGTGAGCCAGAAGCTTTATAATCCTATAATTTTTAATATATGGCATGATCGTCTAGGATATCCTAGGACAATAATGATGAAAACGATCGTAGAAAACTTTTGTGGTCATTCCTTAGTACGTTATCAAATATTTAGAACCCTTAACATGTGATATTTTTACCGCAAGATTTGCGGATTATCACATTGATGAGACAGTCTTCCTGTCGTTAGGGGGAGATAAGAAAGATAATAAACGTCCTGTCCAAGAAGGAACGACGTGAATTATCGTGGAATTCTTCCACTCTGTCTCATCTAGACCCCAGGACTCCCCAATGTGAGCATGACGTTAGGAGAATGGCAGTAAATGAGTCTGACACACGCCAGAAGCGTGGCAAACCTATAGGTTCCAAAGATTTAGCTCCCTGGAAGAGGAGATTAAATAGCATATCACACCATACAGCTCCTGAAAAAGCTGTTCTTAATATAAACTCTCCTGAAGAGAGGATTCATGACGGTCCGGAAGATATCATGAATCAAAAATCCAATTTCCCCAAATTAAAGCATATCGCTCCGGAAGAGGTTATGCCCCAGATCCTAGAAGAGACTGGGAAAGAGGTACCGATACCCAACAATGATGAGATATCTGTGTTCTACACATACTCAGGAGAAATATGGAATATAAAAGAAATAATCATTGATGATATATTTTTATATACTACGACAAATGAGATAATGAAGGGTGATGATAATGATACTGAACCATATAAAATCCCTGAAGGATTTGATTTACCTATACAGTAACCTAGACAGTGAAATATATATGAAAATCCCTAAAGGATTTGATTTACCAAACTCCAAATCTAGAAATACACATTCAATTACATTAAAACGAGCATTGTACGGTCTGAACCAATCCAGAAGATTATGGTACAATGATACTATATGCCCATGCGTATTTATTAAGAAATCCCAAAATGGATTTACAAAAGCAGCAGTAAATATAGATGATATAAATCTAATAGGATCTTCCGAAGAGATTGAGAAGATTGCTGGCTATCTTAAAAGGAGTTTGAAATGAAAGACCTGGATGAGTCAAATTTTGCCTCGACCTGCAGATCGAACGCAATAAGGATGAGACCTTAGTGTATCAAACAAAATATACTGAAAATCTCCTGAAGAGATTTAAAACGGATAAGTGTTATCCACTTAGTACACCCATGGTTGTAAGGTCTTTAGATGCTAACAAAGACCTATACAGGCCTAGAAAAGAAAATAAAGACGTCTTGGGTCCTGAAGTACCCTGGGTCCTGAAGTACCCTATTTAAGTGCAATAGGTGCAATTATTTATTTATCTCAATGCACTAGATATGATATTCCATTTTCTGTTAATCTACTTGTTAGATATATCTCTGCATCTACACATAGATATTGGAATGGTATAAAGCACATATTTAGATACCTAAAGGGGACATTTGACATTGATTTATACTATTCATGTAAAAGGACTAAACCAATTGGATATGCAGACTCTGGTTATTTATCTGATCCCCATAAAGGGAGATCACAAATATGTTATGTGTTTCTTAAAAGTAATGCAGCATGCCTAGCTCAAATTCAAAGTGGCTTCATCAAAGGCGACTCTCCCCGAAATTCTTCTACACCCATGAACTCCAAGAGAATGAAGAGACTATTATAAAGCAGGAGAAGTCAACTGAGAACCTGACAGATCTCTTCACCAAGGCGCTTCCAAAGTCTACATTCCAGAAGTTGGTGCATCAGATTGGCATGAGGAGACTTTACCAACAGAGCATGTGAATTTTATTTTAAATTGATGTATTAACAGGATAGGAAGTAGCATCTTAAATGTATTAGGGGGAGGGAGTATTTTTCTTTTGAAGATTGATGTAAGCAATGCTTGTAATAGAATGTAGGATAAAGATGAGGGGGAGCATCATGCAAATGCAGATGGAGACATCCAGAAGAATGTCTTTTGCACATTGTACTCTTTTTCCTGCGATGAGGTTTTTTCCACAGGGTTTTCCCATCGAAAGGTTTTAATGAGGCAGTGTAAGTCGCACTAACTAAGATTCCAGAAGAATCTGAGATTCCAGACGAATCTGTTCCTGAAGAACTATGTTCTTGAAGAACTACGTTCCTGAAGAACGCGTTGTACTCTTTTTCCTTCACTAAAGGTTTTGTCCCATTGGGTTTTCCTTAGTAAGGTTTTAACGAGGCAATGTTTTGAAAAGTGGGCATCAAAGGGGGAGTGTTACGGATATATATGTGGCTGCCCACTTTGGTGGGATATATCTAACCGACACGTCTATCCCTTATCCCTAACTCTCTATATATGTGTTATGAATAAAGCAGAGGCCTCACGGATTTGTGAGAGCGCAGCCGCCATTCTCGATTGCATCATTCTTTCTCTCCCTTTTGTAACATATCAATTAAAATTTTGGACTCGTATTTTTTGTTTCTATCACAATCACAAGAGTTTTAATTTTGAATGGAATGACAGTTTCTTGATGCACCACCGGTCCTCAATCTAGCTTGCTACAAACAAATTATGTGGCTGTTATGGTCAAATCAAATAAAGACATCAGTAGATAATCAACATGCTAGACAAGGTTAGTTTCTAATTTTTTATAATTTTATCATCCCTTTCATTTTAAGTTTGATATCTAAATTTAAGTTGTTAACCTTTGCTCAAATCTAAAATGCAAACGAGCTATAGAAGTCACTGCACAACCCAAGTGGATTCAATTTCGATGACTGTTTGAATGAACTTTGGTTTCAACCAAAATGGCTGGAGGAGTGCCAACCGAAGAAGAACTCGACAAAGAAGGGTGAAAGCACTAGCTCTCGTGCATTTTCTTCTTCTTCTACACCAGACACAATGAGTCTTGAAGAGGATGCTGTGTTCGTTGACCTAGAAAGACCAGCAGGCAAGAAAGCTAAAAAAGAATGTATGAAGCGCAAGGAAAAAGACTGTGCGAGTGAAGAAAGCGGTGGATCAATGATGTTCGAGCTTTTCAAGGAGATGAGAGCTAAGAAGGAGCAGCTTCATGACGTGATGATTGAGATGATGACGAAAGCATATGAGCATGAGTAATAGAGAATTTGAGAAGAGAATGAGAGACTTGCACTCAAGAAAGAGAAGTTCCAAGTGGAGCATTAAAGGTTTGAAACAGTTGAGGAGGAAATAATCATGCTTATTGACACTTTTAAGCTATCCGATCACCAAGCCGAGTATTATCGTTACCGTAAGATGGAGATACTAGCAAAAGGATCACCATACTAGATGACTGAGATGTACTTTCTTTTGCTTCTTGCTATTGTTATTATTATGCTAAATTGAGATATATTTGTATTAATGTAAATTTGAATCATTCGATTTGAAATTTTGTAAATTAAAACTACTCGTATAAGCTAGAAGATTACAAATGAAAATACATTGATGCTCCAAACAAAACATTATAATTTAAAATAATTATGAGTTGAGCAAAAGATTCCTACAGTCCGCCATATAGCCTCCACTGATCCTCGTCAAGTATTTTTGGAGTTTGGAATGGGTCACCTTGTTTCTGATCCGTTGATGAGAGTTAATGAATTCCATAAGTTCTGGAGTGCACTCATGGAAAATCAGACCACTTAGACTCTCATCGATTGTATCATAGTTCAAGTTCAGTAGTGGTTAAGGTCACTCATCTTGGATGATCATATTGTGTATTATAATGCAGGTTGTAATGATATCTCTGAGTGTCTCACATTTTCAAAAGCATGATGGTCCTCGAACTATGGCGAAATGTGCTTGTAGAACTCCAAATGCTCGCTCTACAGCTTTCTTTACCGACTCCTGAGTTGCATCAAAATATTTTTGTTTATTACATTAAAGAGATATGAGTGTCTTGACTAGTGTTGACCATGGGGGATAAAATTCTATCAGTTAGATAACCCCATGGTATAGTCGTGGTTGTTGACTGAGAAATTACAAGGGGCAACACGTCCTTCTGCAAGTTGTGAAAAAAAATAGGAGATCGGTCCAAGACA
Source organism: Chamaelirium japonicum (assembly GCA_947650365.1). Taxonomy (NCBI): domain Eukaryota; kingdom Viridiplantae; phylum Streptophyta; class Magnoliopsida; order Liliales; family Melanthiaceae; genus Chamaelirium; species Chamaelirium japonicum. Next base: position 48,457,388 of record OX393554.1, read on the forward strand.
TTAATGTCATTGTGTGACCACGATAATCGGAAAAGGAGTGTCATATCCATAGATCGTAACTAGCAACGGCTTCAAGAATTAAAGTAAGCTCGTGAACATGGCCGGTGCAAATACATTACCATACTTTTGGACAATTCTTCCATTTTCAAGGCATGCAATCGATGCTCCCCAGCATTCCTGGAAATCCACAGCTTGCACGAACTGCTAGTAGTCTTGCAACATCATCGTTGTTCAGTGCCCTCATATACTCTTCCGTGAAAAGTGCCACTATTGCTTTGACAAACCTCGTCATGCTCTGATCACAGGCCTTTCTCCGATTCTGGCGTAGCCGTCTACGAAATCTGCCGCTTCCATAAGCGAGCATCCTCATTGTGGTAGTAATCATCTAAAGTGGTGAGGATCCCATGGTTCCAGCACAGTTCCTCCTCTAGACGAAGTAGGGATCATAGTGCTCTATCGCTGCTTGAATCCGATGGAATAATTGCCGACAAATCTGGAATCTCCACCGGAGCAAGTTGGGAGGATAGACAAGATTGTTCACAAAATAATCATGGAAGAGTCTTTGGTGCCGTACTAGTATATTACGCCAGACTGTTGCATGACCTTGAATGGATCCTTGACTTGTCACGTGTCTCCTCCTATAGCTTGATGTTCTTCCTCAAACGCGGCATATATGCTAAGCTCATATCTTTCTCGTCGGAGCTAGACTTGTGGAGAATTACCTGCATCAAACGATTACACATGCAACATGGTGGTAATAATTCGAGAGCAAAACAAAACGAGGGAGAGGGACTTGAGGGATTTGTGACAATTTGGATGAGTTATCTCTATATTTGCAGAGGAAGACAGCCATCATTGGATTATGTGCCCAACAGATAAAAATATGACCGTTGGTGAAAAGATGCATCGCCTCGAAAGTCATGTCCTACGGACAAAAATATGATCGTTTGTGAAAGATGTGTCGTGTCAAAAGTCGTGCCAACCGGACCGTTGGTAAAAAGACGTGTCGCATCGAAATAGATGCCTGACAGAAAAAATTATGATCGTTGGGCATAAAATTCAAGTATTATATATTTATATAATTATTAAATATTTTTATTAATTAATAGATATTATTTGTATTTTTAGTCATTTTTTAACAATGATTAGAACTATTTTTTAAAATATATATAACATATGGCCATTTGAATAAAAAGGAAGGCACTTGTTACATTTTAATAATTATTAGGCAGATGTTGGAGGAGAAATGCTATTCGACCCGAAGGCTTTCCTGATTTTGCTCAGCCCAATTGATGTGGCAGCGTACGAGTGCTGGTGTAAGAGATTTAAATGTCTCTAGTGAGAGATTCAACCTCCACCCATACGCTGCCACATCAATAATCGGGAAAACCTTCGGGCTGAATAGCATTTCCCCTGTTAGAGCATACAACCAGTGTACCCTCCTACCTATCTTATGTGGCAATGAGAGCTCCTCTAATTTGTCCTATGAGGAGCTCTCACATGGGAAGCTGTTGGAGATGCTCTTAGAGAGAGAATCTGATCACTCTAGCAGGGCTGCATGAAGGGGACCATGCAGCCAGGGGAGGCTTTACCTGGGGCAGTGCACTTCGAAGAGAGCTGTGGTCGAACCTGCATTATTATTCTCAGATAATAGAGATGGGCCATGTCAATTGAACTGTCCCTCTTGGTTGATGAGGACCGAACTTGTATTTCCTATGTGACTTGTCGGGTTTTGTCACAGCAAAAAGGGAGGGTATCTCATTTCCTCTCTGTATTCTCATCAATAATCCTAGGGTTGGAGTGAGGTGCATGTGGCCACCCATTGTTTTAGGGGTGTTCTACTAATTACACCCAAAACATTACTTAACACACCCCCTACCATGCACTCCCCAGTTTGTTTTTTTAGATTTACTATTATCCTCATTTTGATAGTGCACCTCTTTTTTCTTTTTTTTATTGTACCATTCGAAGTGTGGAGGACAACCAGTCCCCCCAGGAGGCGTCACGGCTTGACACGCAAGCTACCCAAGCACCGCCACATTGGCGGGGAAATAGATGCCACATACGACGCAGCACATCAACACCGGACAACCCTGTTGGCCGACAACAACCCACAAAACACATGCCATAGCGTGCGGAAGATACCACCATGGATCAACTAGATCCTACCACAGAGAAACAAAAAAGGGGGAAAAATCCCAAAAACACAAACGAAAAATCGTTGGGAACACATCGACGCCATCACTAGCAGCACGGCCAAATCCGCTCCAGAAGCCCCGATCCGCCATTGGCGCTACCGCCACTAGCCGCTTGGGGCCTCACCACCGTGTAGTGGAGACGATCCGAAAAACCACCGTCGGAGAACCACCGCCAGGGTCAGATCCGTCACTCCGTCAACAACCGGCCGCAGATCATTCCCCTGACGACGAGCATAGACCGTCGAAATGAGCAGTGGAGCTCCGGCGTGACGAAAACAAAATGCCGGCTGCCAGCAATACCCTATGCACAAGAGGGGAAGGGGAGGGGATCAGATCCAACCCTACAGTAAGATCGGATCGACCTCCTAGCCTCCCCGGAACCATCAGTGGCATCCGGGGAGGCCAAGAGGAGCCGGACGAAACCCTAGGTTCGAAGGGGAAGTGGATGAGAGGAGTCGGCGCTCCGAGCCCCTTGTTTTTACACGAGTCTAAAGGGGACAATCTCGGTTTGATAGTGCACCTCACATATGGGTTTACCTCCCGCCGGCTCTCCTCCCCGCTTCGCGTTGTTGCTCTTTGCTACAGCAAAATCATTGTAGCAAAATTTTATTTTTAAATCTCATTTTTAAAAAAATTGCTTCAGTGAAATTGCTGTAGCAATTGTTCCTCTTTAGTACCGAATTGTTTCTCTTTGGTACACTGTCGAAGAGCAACAATTCGGTACTAAAGTAGAACAATTGATATAGTGAAAATCAATTGTTCCACTTTAGTACTGAACTGTTTCTCTTTGATACACTGTAACAAAGAGCAACAATTCGGTACTAAACAGGAACAATTGCTATAGTGAAATCAATTGTTCCTCTTTAGTAGTGAATTGTTTCTCTTTGATACATTGTAGCAAAGAGCAACAATTCGGTATTAAAGAGGAACAATTGCTACAGTGAAAATCAATTGATCCTCTTTAGTGCCGAATTGTTTCCCTTTGCTATAGTAAAATCAATGTAGGTTTTTTTTTTGTGAAATCTTAATTTTTTTTTAAAAAAAATTGCTACAATGAAAATCAATTGATCCTTTTTAGTATCAAATTGTTTCTCTTTGGTATAGTGAAATCACTGCAGCCTTTTTTTATAATTTTTTTTAAAAAAAATGCTACAGTGAATAACTCTAGCAATGCTACAGTAAAATCACTGTAGCAATCGCTACCGAATATACTCTCCACAAGATTTCCTTATACAGTTGCATGTAGGGGGTAAAAAAAATATTTGTCAAGCGGAAGGATCTAATGTGATCGACAATATTTGGATGTTCTATATGTTAAATCAAATATTCTATCAGGGATTAGTCACCAATTATTATTATTATTTTTTTGCAATTATTTGTGATCATTATTTGCAAATTCTTTCTTGGGCTCATGGTTTGACTTGTTGTCGTCGCGAATGTTATATGACTTAAGATCTAATATGATCGACAATATTTGGATGTTTTGTATGTTAAATCAAATATTCTATTAGGGATTAGTCATCAATTATTATTATTATTAATTTGCAATTATTAGTGATGACTTAAGATTCTTCTTTCTAGTAATAGGATAAGATTGATGTGACATATAGATGGAAGGCCCGAATCATATGAAAGGTTGAGTTGACAGTTGAAATGGCCTTGTCGGTAATGAGCTCATGTTTGGGCTTGTACATCGAGTGGGTTACAATCTAGTTGTATAGACTAACCGTTACTCTAGCCGGGCGTCGCTAGGGACTTGCATCTATATCCAAAATACTATATGCTTGAAATTTAATCTTTTAATCATTTATATAGAGACATGTTAGGATGCGATGTACGCTCACGATTGCATGATCGGGGATGAGTGTGATACATCGATCAGAGTGGGGTGCATTGGACTGCTGCGAGGCACACACCGCATGCATCACAGGCCGTATTTTATCATTCCTCCCTTCAGATAACCTAATATATATATCTCAACGCACAAGTTGGGGGTCTGCCTACATCTAGGGCTGGCAATTTCAGACCCGACAAGAAGTTAGCGGGGATGGGTCAGGGCTAAACGGGTTCAGGTTGTAAACGGGTCAGGGCATAACCCTTCCCCCCCCCCCCCCCCCCCCCGGCCCCCTCCGGCGCACCACACCGGCTCCTGGCCTCCCCTCCGACGCGCCCCGGCGTCCTCCGGCTCACCCCCCCGGCCCCCCGGCCTCCCCTCCGGCCTCCCATCCATCGGTGCCACTGCTCCTCCTTCTCCTCCCTCTCCGATAATTGGTTTCAATTCCAAATCCCAACCTAAAGTTTGAAATGTTAGCATAATACCCCTTTTGTCTAAGTACTTAATTTTCTCATTTGATCACTTTTATCTGATTAAAACTAATTGCATGTGTCTTTTGGTTCCTTATTACCATGGATTTAGTAGAGTATAAGATTGGATAGGGATATGACCGGGTTTGATTTTATCATTTTATCTAGGGCTGATTTTCTGATGGATCGGATCGGAATAAAGGTGTTTGGAAAATTGCAAAATTTTTTTGGAATCCCAAATGTTATTTTGATTCCGATTCTGAAATTTCGGAATTTCATAATCCAATTCCGATTCGGAATTATGGAATTTTTTTGGAATGTTACATTTTCGAAAATTAGGTTTAGGGTTTAGGTTAGGTTTAGGTTTGGGTGTAGGTATGGTTGCAAATGAACCAAGCTGTTCGTGAGCGGCTCGCGGCTTGGCTCGATAAAAGCTCATTCGAGTTCATTCGGTTACTAGTCAAGCCAAGCCCAAGCCTAGAGTTTAGGCTCGTTTAATAAACGAGCCAAGCTCAAGCAGACCAAATCTCGGCTCGTTTTGGCTCGCGAACATGCTTGTTTAGGGATTGTGAGCAAAGCTCATGACCAAACTTGATAGGCTCATAAAGGGCTCATGAATATGCTCCTAAATGACTTGAATAAGCCTAACATATATCCTAGTATGAAGTTTAGGCTCATGAACAAGCTCGATAAGGGACTGTTCAATCACTAATTAAGCATAGCCTAGTCTGAAGTTTAGACTCGTGAACAAGTTCAAGCCGACCAAAGCTTGGTTCAGCTTTAACCCCACACATATGAGATGCAGTGTGATGCTAAAAAAAAAACTGGTGTGTACTTACCACGAAATCCTAATATCAATCATTTATGTTCTAAGAACAAGTGTATATTGCCACAATCGATGATTGGCCTTTGGGCTTGGGATTTTTTTATTAACTAAAATTGGGCAGAAGCTATCGTCATTTTTCTATTAACTAAAATTGTGTAGAGCATTATAGACATAGTTTGAAATTACTGCAGGTGTTGTATAGGCAGATAGACAAAAATGTCTTCGATCGATAAGAGTTGGATGCATAATTCGAATCGGATGAGCCAAGAGTACAGAGAAGGAGTCTGGAAATTTTTGGATTTTGCATTTGAGCGTCTTGCACCGCTTGATGGAAAAATTGTGTGTCCCTGTATAGACTGCGGAAGGGTGACTAGAAAGGTTCGAGACGAGGGTGAGTTTTCAACACTTAGACTCTAAATTGGTCAATCGGAGGCGAAATTATTAAAATATCTAATTAGAACTTGCTCGCAAGTCTGAAATACAAAAAAAATCCAAGTACGAATTATCGGATGCCGATCCGATGACGATCCGATCAAATCCAAATCAATTTCAAATCCGAAACACGTTAACTTATGATTTTTCAACGCTTAGACTCTAAATTTGTCAATCGGAGGCAAAATTATTAAAATATCTAATTAGAACTCGCTCGCAAGTCCGAAATACGAAATAATTCCAAGTACGAATTATCGAATGCCGATCTGATGATGATCCGATCGAATCCAAACCAATTTTAAATCCGAAATACGCTAACTTATGATTTTTCAACGCTTAAACTCTAAATTTATCAATCGGATGCAAAATTGTTAAAATATCTAATTAGAACTCGCTCGCAAGTTCGAAATACAAAATAATTCTAAGTACAAATTATCGAATATCGATCCAATGATGATCTGATTGATTACAAACCAATTTCAAATCCGAAACATGCTAACTTATGATTTTTCAATGCTTAGACTCTGAGTTTGTCAATCGGAGGTGAAATTATTAAAATATCTAATTAGAACTTGCTCGCAAGTTCGAAATTCGAAAAAAAATCTAAGTACGAATTGTCGGATGCTGATCCGATGACGATCCGACCGAATCCAAGTCAATTTTGAATTCGAAACACGCTAACTTATGATTTTTCAATGCTTAGACTCTAAATTGGTTAATCGGAGACGAAATTGTTAAAATACCTAATTAGAACTTGCTCGCGCGTCCCAAATATAAAAAAAAATACAAGTACAAATTGTCGGGTGCCAATCCGATGATGATCTGACCGAATCCAAACCAATTTCAAATCTGAAACACGGTAACTTATGATTTTTTAACGCATAGACTCTAAATTTGTCAATCGAAAGCGAAATTGTTAAAATATCTAATTAGAACTTGCTCACAAGTCCGGAATACGAAAAAAATCCAAGTATGAATTGTTGGATACCGATCCGATGACGATCCGATCGAATCCAAACAAATTTCAAATCCGAAACACGCTAACTTATGATTTTTCAACACTTAGACTCTAAATTGGTCAATCGGAGGTGAAATTATTAAAATATCTAATTAGAACTTGCTCGCAAGTTTGAAATACGAAAAAAATCCAAGTATAAATTGTCGAATGCTGATCCGTTGACGATCTGATCGAATCCAAACCAATTTCAAATCTGAAACACACTAACTTATGATTTTTCAACGCTTAGACTATAAATTTGTCAATTGGAGGCAAAATTATTAAAATATCTAATTAGAACTCGCTCACAAGTCTGAAATACGAAATAATTTTAAGTACGAATTATCGGATGCCGATCCGATGACGATCCAATCGAATCCAAACTAATTTTAAATCCGAAACAAGCTAACTTATAATTTTTCAACGCTTAGACTCTAAATTTGTTAATCGGTGGTAAAATAGTTAAAATATCTAATTAGAACTTACTCGCAAGTTCAAAATATGAAAAAAATCCAAGTACAAATTGTCGGATACCGATCCAATGACGATCCGACTGAATCCAAACCAATTTCAAATTTAAAACACGCTAACTTATGATTTTTCAACGCTTAGACTCTAAATTGGTTAATCGGAGACGAAATTGTTAAAATATCTAATTAGAACTTACTCGCGCGTCTGAAATATAAAAAAAATTCAAGTATGAATTGTCGAATGACGATACGACCAAATCCAAATAATTTCAAATCCGAAACACGCTAACTTATGATTTTTCAACGGGTAGACTCTAAAGTTGTCAATCGGAGGTGAAATTGTTAAAATATCTAATTAGAACTTACTCGCAAGTCCGAAATACGAAAAAAATCCAAGTACAAATTGTCGGATGCCGATCCGATGACGATCCAAATGAATCCAAACTAATTTTAAATCCGAAATACACTAACTTATAATTTTTCAACGCTTAGACTCTAAATTGGTCAATCGGAGATGAAATTATTAAAATATCTAATTAGAACTTGCTCGCAAGTTCGAAATACGAAAAAAATCTATATACAAATTGTCGGATGCCGATTCAATGACGATCTGATCGAATCCAAACTAATTTCAAATCTGAAACACGCTAACTTACGATTTTTCAAAGCTTAGACTCTAAAATCGGAGGCAAAATTATTAAAATATCTAATTAGAACTCGCTCGCAAGTCCGAAATATGAAATAATTCCAAGTACGAATTATCGGATGCCGATTTGATGACGATCCGATCGAACCCAAACCAATTTCAAATCCGAAACACGCTAACTTATGATTTTTCAATGCTTAAAATATAAATTTGTCAATCAGAGTCGAAATTGTTAAAATATCTAATTAGAACTTGCTCGCAAGTCCGAAATATAAAAAAAATCCAAGTACGAATTATCGGATGCCGATCCGATGACGATCCGATCGAATCCAAACCAATTTCAAATTCGAAACACGCTAACTTATAATTTTTCAACGCTTAGACTCTAAATTGGTTAATCGGAGACGAAATTGTTAAAATATCTAATTAGAACTTGCTCGCATGTCCGAAATATAAAAAAAATCCAAGTACAAATTGTTGGATGCCGATCCGATGACGATCCGACCGAATCCAAACCAATTTCAAATCCGAAACACGCTAACTTATGATTTTTCAAGGCGTAGACTCTAAATTTGTTAATCGGAGGTGAAATTGTTAAAATATCTAATTAGAACTTGCTCGCAAGTTCGAAATACGAAAAAAATCCAAGTACAAATTATCGGATACCGATCTGATGACGATCCGACCGAATCCAAACCAATTTCAAATCCGAAACATGCTAAGTTATGATTTTTCAATATTTAGACTCTAAATTGGTCAATCAGAGGCAAAATTGTTAAAATATATAATTAGAACTTGCTCGCAGGTCCGAAATACGAAAAAAAATCCAAGGACAAATTGTCGGATACCGATCTGATGACGATCCGATCAAATCCAAATTAATTTCAAATTCAAAACATGCTAACTTATGATCTTTCAATGCTTAGACTCTAAATTTATCAATCGGAGTTAAAATTATTAAAATATCTAATTAAAACTCGTTCGCAAGTCTGAAATATAAAATAATTCCAAGTACGAATTATCAGATATCGATTCGATCGAATCCAAACCAATTTCAAATCCAAAACATGCTAACTTATGATTTTTCAACGCTTAGACTCTAAATTTGTCAATCGGAGGTGAAATTGTTAAAATATCTAATTAGAACTTGCTCGCAAGTCCGAAATATGAAAAAAATCCAAGTAAGAATTGTCGGATGCCAATCCGATGATGATCCGACCGAATACAAACCAATTTCAAATTTGAAACACGCTAACTTATGATTTTTCAACGCTTAGACTCTAAATTGGTCAATCAGAGATAAAATTATTAAAATATCTAATTAGAACTTGCTCACGCATCCGAAATACGAAAAAAAATCTAAGTACGAATTGTCGGATGCCGATCCGATGATGATCCAACCGAATTCAAACCAATTTCAAATCCGAAACAAGCTAACTTATGATTTTTCAACACATAGACTCTAAATTTGTCAATCAGAGGCGATATTGTTAAAATATCTAATTAAAACTTGCTCCAAGTCCGAAATACAAAAAAAATCAAAGTACGAATTGTCGGATGACGATCCGACAGAATCCAAATCAATTTCAAATCCGAAACACGCAAACTTATGATTTTTCAACGCTTAGACTCTAAATTGGTCAATCAGAGGTGAAATTGTTAAAATATCTAATTAGAACTTGTTCGCAAGTCCGAAATATAAAAAAAATCCAAGTACAAATTGTCGGATGCCGATCCGATGACGATCCGATCAAATCCAAACCAATTTTTAATCCGAAACACGCTAACTTATGAGTTTTCAACACTTAGACTCTCAATTGGTCAATCGAATGGTAAATTGTTAAAATATTCAATTAGAACTCGCTCGCAAGTTCAAAATACGAAATAATTCCAAGTACGAATTCTTGGATGCCGATCTGATCGAATCCAAACCAATTTCAAATCCGAAACACGCTAACTTATGATTTTCAACGCTTAGACTCTCAATTATAGATGTAAACTATTTTTTTAACAAATACATGTTAATTGCATGATGTACAGCGTCAAGGAATAAGAGCACCAGGGTTGGTGTCTGGCGGTGTGGGATGGTTGAGCTAGGGCACACAGCTTCCCTCAGTTTTAGATTGTGTAAAAATAATTTTGTAATAAATATCTGATCAATTTTTGGTCTTGTATGTAATTGTCTGGTATTATGGAAATATTTCGTAATTTGTGGTAATATTTGATAAATTATGGTAATGGTAATTTGTGGTAATATTTGATAAATTATGGTAATGGTAATTTGTGGTAATATTTGAAAATTATGATAATATTTGATTTAGTCAATTATGGTAATATTTGAATATATTGTGATATTGGTGTAAATCACAGGAATTAAGCAAATTATTTTAATAATTTTTTTAAAAAAAATTATGCTTTTTTACCAACGAAAGGTATAATTTCCGTCGACAATAATCTATTTTAATTTTTTTAATTATTTATATATTGCCGACGAAAATTACTATTACTGTCGGTAAAATATAAAGTATTACCGACGATAATCTTTCCTTCCGTCGATAATAATCTTATATATTACCGACAGAACATAATTATCCGTCGGTAATAATCTAATATATTTTTAATTTAATATTTATATATTACCGACAGACACAAAGTGTCCGTCGGTATTAATTATTAATACCGACGGATAATTTGTGTCCGTCGCTGTTTTTTTCCGACGCCTTATTCCCCGACAGACAAGCGACAGAATGTGCTTCCGTCACGATAAAACATTACCGACGGAAAAACAACTTTACCGACGGATATATTCCGTCGGTAAAAACTGCTTTTTTTTGTAGTGTCAATTAACCCGGAGCCGAACCAAACTAGTTCGGGTTTACCATATTGAAACCCAAACCAATCCAACTTGAGCATAGACCCGAACCAATCTAACTCATACTAAGGTCGGGTGGGTTCGGGTCGGTTCTTGGGTTTGTAGTTGGTCTAAAAAAATAATGGCCACAAACTATTTACTAGCAAGTCGGAGGTTCATGTTCGGCTTTAGACTTTAGTCACCCGTTGAGTTTTCTTTGTAGTTGGTTCAACATTAGGAAACAACTAATGTTTACTCGGGTGCCAGTGTGATGAAACCCAAAAGTCTAACCCGTGACATATATTTGTGGCCTAATATATGTGAGTTCGGTTCTCGGGTTGGGTCAGGTCTACCTGAGCCCCAACCTAGAACCGAACCAAACTAGTTCGGGTTTACCATATTGAAACTTGAACCAACCCAACATGGGCATAGACCCAAACCAACCCTACTCGGGTTGGTAGTTGGTCTAAAAAAATAATTGTCACAGACTATTTATTAGCAAGTCGGAGGTTCACGTTGGGCTTTAGACTTTAGCCACCCGTTGAGTTCTCTTTGTAGTTGGTTCAACGTTAGGAAACAACTAATGTTTACTTGGGTGCCAGTGTGATGAAGCCCAAAAGACCAACCCGTGACATATATTTGTGGCCTAATATATATGAGTTCAGTTCTCGGATTGGGTCGGGTCTACCTGGACCCCAACCCGGAACCGACCCATATTTAATTGGGTCCACAAAACTTAGATCCGAATCAACCCATTTAACAAAATACCTGAACCAACCCGACCCATTTATAAGGCTCCACGCATACTATAGCAATCTTCAATTTGGATACTGAGGGTTTCACTTTACCATGCAGTCTAACTTGCTCTGCAAGCTCTTGCACGTGTCAATCGGCATAATACCAGATTTTTAACCTTAAAAGACCAACAAAAGTTTAACAATTCTTTAGCTTCTCCATTTAAATAAGTGTTTTAGATATCTTACTCGTTGTCAGCATCGTCAAGTGATCGAGGAGAAATACCAATGTTTTTCTGTCTTTTTATTGTCATCGTCGCTCCAAATTATGGAAAAGAAGAAAAATAAGAGAGAAATGGATAAAATAAAACGATTTGAAAGGTTTTTTTTATTTATTCCTTTAGGATGTATAGATACACCATCATTACAAAAAAACATACAAAAAATAACATTAATAATGGTTAGAGTTATTGTCACACTTTTTGTGAAAAATCTTACTATTTCTAATACAATCTATGAGTTAATGAATAAAAAAATATAAATATGAATTAAAAATATTCATTTGCATCAAACTTGATGCTTAACATGTTTATCATCCAATTTAAGTGAGGCTTGAAGAGAAATATCAAAAATTTGACAAAATTCCTCGAATTGGAGCTTTGAAAAATCTACAAATCCAACAGGAATATCCCCAAGTATGCTAAGAGCACATTGTGGATACCTTAAATTTGGTTTAGAAAACCAAATCTGAGAAAGAAAAAAAAAGAGGGGGTGGGGGAGTTGCGTCAAAATATTTTAAAGTGGGCTCTCTAAGTTATTTCGACGACAATGTGTAAAAATTAGACAATAGTCACAACTTATTCCCAATGTCAATCAACTTTAATTTTACATCAGGGTGAATATTGTATAGACCATATGGTGATAAGTCATTGATTTCCCATAAAAAATATTGGGAACATGTAATTTTATCATGTTGCTTACTAGCGAAATGGGAAAAATCAACGATTTATCATTATTTATCGAGGATGTTTAAAACCAAGACTGTAATATATATTATTTGTCATCATATTCGTAGCATAAATCTTCCCCAAGGTTATTAGTTTTTTCTTCAATAGATTTGTATGGAGTAATACCGAATAATGATATGCTTAATTAGTTTTAGCATGATAAGCCGAGTTTTTGAAAGATGAATGACATTCTAACTGTCATTGTGTAATGCGCAAATTGCTTGCTCTTTCCCCAACTCTTTCAAGAAATTATATAGTTGTTCTATCTCTTTGATCGCCTTTATCACTACTACATATCAAAAACAATGAATAGTAGTGAATCCAGTGTTACAAAAATTTGTTTTGATAAGGGAATGAAAAAATTGGTTTTTGTGTTTAGTCCCATATTGTCTGGAAGGAGAAACATTAATGCATATTTAATAGAACTCTCTCCATAGGTCTTTGTAGCTTCCCAAGAGCCATAGCTTAGCCCACCACACACACACACGTGCGCGTTGAGCAGAGCACGGGCTCGGGCTCGGGTCAGGTCGTGGTTGCTGCCCAAGGATACCTCTCAACATACAAAATTCTATTCTTTCTCAAATTTCTACTGCACGTATGGAGTACTATGCTGAGAGTCATGTTGGTGGTCATGCCCTTGTGCTAGATCAAGGGGCATATTCATCGTTGTACCTTGGGAAGCTTTCGTCGAGAGGCTGAAGTACACATTGTAAGCGGCCAATCAAGCTTTCAGAGCATCGTGTTCTTGCACGAGTCTTGACGTCTTCTTCAATCCGATATATTCCATTTATCATCTCTCCTCTCCTACTTATTGCCATATCTGTAGATGAATCTTAGGATCTCTAATCCTTGGTTAGCTTGTGTGTTTCCTCACTACTTGCTAAACTAAACCTATTACACCATTTACTAGATTGATTTTGATATCAACCATATTATTTTTTCAAAAATCTAAAATTAAGGTCGTCTCAAAATAGTTATAAACCCTATAAATACATGATATACTTATTCACGATAAATGAATGAACTTACTACCCGATCTTCTACATCATGTTTCATGCCTAAGAACATCCATAGCAGGTTAGATCCGTGGCTAACTTAGCCTTTTTAACTAGCAAAATGGTTAAAATCCAATTGCAATAGTGGGCTTCCTACTCCGCTAGCTAAAGATGTTGATCGGTATCACACTAGCTATTTCTAGCTATCTGAGAAGAGATCCGCAATTGAGCTCCACATCATGATTGTTGCTGATGTCAGCATGAGTTGGCATCCACTACAATCCAATGAATCTGTTCGATCCACCAAAAACTTAGAACATCGTCCATTGGATTTAAACATGCCGGATCAAACGATGGATTTAATGTAAAAAGGATTTGAGTGTCATTTTTGCCTTTAAAGAGGGTGTTTTGGTCTTTAGGTAAACAGTGGCTAAATGGAATAGCTAGCCCGTTGTGCACATCTCATTTTAGGTGGCTCTCAATTGTCATTTGGCTCGGTATTCCTCATGAAAATACACTATAGTAGCTAAAATTTTAGCCAGTCCACATTGCATGCTCTAAGTTCTCACACGGTTCTCCACAAGAAAAAACATAATCAATTTATTTCAAGGATCGCACGTAGACCATCCGATCTCCAAGTGAGAGGTCACAATCGGACCCCCAGGAGGCGTCACATGCCGGCACAAGCAAAGGATAGGTCCACCACGCAGCAGAACCAACACAGACCGCCACCCGGTGGGAGCGAGACCACATATCAGTCGAAGTGATAAGGTGAAGGCCAAGGTATTAGGAGAGCAAGCTCACATAAATATTGGGGTAACCTTCGTCTCATGCACTTGCTACATACGGCAATGTCCTTAAGCGTGGGTGGTTTGGCTTTACCGGGAAGTCCTTTTCTTTCGCACGTGATCACCATATGCAGAATGTATACGTCCCAACTCAGCATGTGGACTGGAACACTCTCGATGTATGACACAAGGCCCTCCCTCTCTCTCTCTCTCTCTCTCTCTCTCTCTCTCTCTCTCTCTCTCTCTCTCTCTCTCTCTCTCTCTCTCTCTCTCACACACACACACACACATTAGTGATTCCATAAGGTGTCCCGTATATAATAGTGATTACTGTAAACTATCTTATTAATCAATGAACAGGTAGGGATCCAGGCCAAACCCCCCGTCCGATAAGAGGGACTTCTCAAAAGAAAATGGTGGTGGGATTGAAGCATCTGCAGCGCCATCAGTTCAATTCAGACTAAGTGCCATTCACGTAGGACTGGGACTTGGACGGATCGAATCCGACTGATTCGTGTTCAACGTGATATTGAGTTAGGTTTGTGCAGTCGTAGGATAAGTTAGGTACGTTATGGATTGGGTTGAGAAAAAACCAACCCGATTAATATTTGGACGGATTTGGATTGAGGGTCTGGGTTGACCGATCGAACCCGAATCCGATTAATATATATTCCAAATCACAAGTTCTATATGTTTGATATGGTAGTGTACAGTGTACATTGATACTTGTCTCTTTTATATCAGTATAGAAAAAAAAATTATATTATAAGTTATTTCTTGATAGAAATTTTTATTTTATAAACTTTGAATGTTAATGGAGTATTTGTCCTACACATAACATTTCTTTTTTTATTAAAAAAAAAGACGAAGTTCTTTTAAAAAATAACTACACATATAGCTATTATTAAAAATAATAAATTAATTTATTGAAATATAATAGGCCAGTTGAAAGTATAAAGAAATCTTAACCCGATCAACCCACTTGGGTTGGGTTGGGTTTAAAATTCTCAACCCAAGATTGGCTTGGGTTAGGATTAGGATTGAGGTATACCATCTTTGTGTTCTGTCAACTTGACATGGCACGATCACACTCGTCTATTCCACCCCTGATTGTCATGATCACACTCGTTTCTCCTCTGGACCGCTGGATCATACTTTGTCAAGTTGGCTGAACAGGCATGGCCCTCGCTTAATTGAAGAATCTTTGGAAAGAATTCTTATCCCTTACCTTATAATTAAGTGGGTAGCATAGAAATTTTCTATAATTAATCGAATGACTTGAAACAGTGTCCTAAGTTCCCCGAACTACAGTGATGGACCACGATATCAACATGGTTTGGGGTCCGCTAACGAACACCCATTCCATCGTTTGGATCAGTCGGCCCCATATGAGAGGATCCCCTAGGGTTCACCTGGTGGCCTGTAGATTGCAACATTTCAGAACATTCCTTGGTGGACGCAAATGACAGGTGTCTACAGGTAGACCCCGAACCACGGTGACAGCGTGACTTGGGGAGATTACGTTAAGGGCGCATGAGAGAGACTTTGGGTGCCAGTGTCATATAGAGAGCAATTTTGTTCCGGAAGCTATTGATGTGACAATAATTTAGAAATCTGTCGCGTCAATGTTTTTTGTGGTCCCATGAAATAAGTATTTTTTTTATATAATGTTGACATCCATACAATTGGCTTAATAGGGATCTCTACAAGTGTCCGGCTGCTAGACATCTTTGGAGATTCAAAACACCGCTCAAAGCGAGAATCTTTATGAGATCGGCGATTCGAGACAAAATACTCACCCTAACCTTGATCTGTGACTGTCTATGCCCTTTTTGTAACAATCAGGAGGAATCCACCAACCATCTTTTGCTACAATGCTCATTTTTCAAGAAGATTTGGGAGACTATCGAATATAGGTTTGGGATCTCAACTCATCCAAGTAGGCTTCTATCATTATGGACCTCTTGCTGCAGAAGGCGAGTGCCAACGGATCTTAAGCGTACTTTGGACATCTTCTGCATAACAATTTGTTGGAGTTTATGGAAGGAGCATAATTGTAGAATCTTTATGAACAAGCACAGTGGTATCGAGGCGGTATACACATATATTATTCAGCTGGTGAAGCTTTGGGCCATTGTTTTATCAGACAAGTGGAGAGAAGAGGTATTTTCTTTATGTAACTGAGAAATTGTATTTTTTTCTTTTCTCTAGAGTTTTGTAACATTTAGTTCATCTAATAAATAGGTAGGATTCCATGCCAAACTCCCCCTCCACACAAGAGGGATTTCTCAACAAAAAAAAAATTGACATCCACCCCCTGCAATCCAAACCAATCAAATGTTGCCACATCAACGGGTGCAAGAGACGCCTACACCCAGAGTAGTAGGCAAGTATTCGGTATTAAAATACGTGCATTGACGGCGGTTCACATTGGAGGGTAATGTTTTTTTTTTTTTTGGTACATAGTGGGGCCTTAACTAGACCAAAGTCTACACTGGCGTGCAGCTACACAGTCACAGGAAAAAGGCCCACTTGAGAAAAGGAAGTCGCTACACCATCATGCGGGAGAGCCACACCAAGAGAAAGAAAGAGCCCATCGGGCCCCAAGAAGTTGTCACACTAACAAGCCCAAGCGCCACACCGAGCGGAGAACAGGTATCGAACCCGGGTTAATCCTGGTTAGGACACTACCAACTGCCCAAACCTGCAATCGTAAGTCACAATTTAAGATGGATAATAGGTGTTATCAATAATAGATCCTATAAGGGACTGAATATTCTCTATGTCGATGTGTGATCTTTCATTTGTTAAGTGTAAAGGCTAACAGTCATGCATTGCACTAGGGCTGCAACTTGGTCGGGTTAAACCCAACCCAACGCAACCCGAGCCCAAACTGACTCAGGGTCGGATTTGGTCTCATTTTATTGAAGACGGTCTCGGTTTGGATCGTACAAAATCAAACCAACCAAAATTTTGGTTGGCCTTGGGCCAAGGGTCGGGCAACTCCATCCAACCCGAACCCGAGGTGAGTATAAGATGTCACCTTAACTGTCCCATGATTAGACCACTATAAATTTTTTTTTTTTTTAGATTTTGTTTTTTAAATTCAAAAATTTGGATAAATTAAAAAACAAGTAATATCCGAACTCGCGCAATGCGACCCAACCCACCAACTTGAGCTAATCCGAGTTTGACTCGAGCTTAGAAAATTTTTCTTGGATTGAGTTTGGGCTGAGCAACACAGGTTAAAGGTTGAGTTAGGTTGTCCGTGTTATGGTTTGAGGGTTCTACAACTCGGATTGGACTTGGGTCAACCTCCAACCTTACCCTGTCTACCTGAATTGTAGCTAGGGCTGGCAATATTGAACCCAACACGAAGTTAGCGGGTCTGGGCCAGGGTTAAAGGGGTTCGGGTTGTAAACGGGTCGACATGATAGACCCGTTTAATAAACGGGTCGGGTCCGAGTTTAGGGTCTGGACACGATAGACCCGTTTAAAATTCAACGGGTCCTGTCGGGTCTACCCGCAATCCGATACTGTGATATGTAGTACCAGCGGGTCTATCGGGTCGATTAGGATTGGGTCGGATCGGGTCAACTGAATAGATCCGTGTGGTAAACGGGTCTAGCGGTCTTATCAGGTCTACCCATTTATAAGCGGGTCGGGTATGGATTTAGAATCTAGACAGGATTTGTTAGCCGGGTCGGATCCGGATCTAGGGGTTTTAGACACGACCCGAAACTAGACACGACCAGAACCCGACCCGACCCGACACATTGCCACCCCTAGTTGCAGCCCGATATAGCACCAGCACATGGTGGTAAACAAAGCAAAAAACCAAAAAGCTATCTTAGGGACTCCTTAACAGGTCACTACGCCCCCGTTCATAATGGAGATTTCACTTTTTTTTTTTTTTTTGTAAATTACACTTTACAATCCGGAAATTTAGCCGAAAATCACTTAACGCCCCTGATATTGTTTTTGTTCCAAATTGATCCCTGAAGCTTGAAAAGGTATATCTCACTCACATCATTGGGAGGCAAATCAAATAGCGGATTGAATTGCAAATTTGGTATGATCGCTTTCGGAGCCAATATTATGGACGCCGGTGTTTCCTTTGCCTTTGGTCAAATTTATACTCCATTAACCTAAATTTATACTCAAAGTTTTATAACTACAGTGATTTTAATTCAGGAGTAATGGAATATAAATTCAGGTGTATATAGAATATAAATTCGGCTGCTATAGTGAAATCACTTTAGCAACTACAGTGATTACGTTGTAGCAATCAAATTTATATTTCGAAATATTAATGATATATTGAAATCATTGTAGCAGCTATGGAGTATAAATTCGAGTGTATATAGAGTATAATTTCGGTTGCTATAGTGAAATCACTGTAACAGCTGCAGTGATTTTACTGTAATAAACGAATTTAAACTCTAAAATGCTACTATTACAGTGAAATAATTGTAGCAACTACAGTGTTTTGGATCTATTATTGGGGATTTCTCTGTACAACGCATGTAAAAAAAAAAAAACTATACAACAGATTATACATGGATAGTTAGAGGGGCAAAATGATCAGTTTTAAAAAATTTGAGTGAGTAAAGAACTAAATGCACTACGAAACAGATAGAGCGGTTTATCAAACTACATATTTAGCTAGATGGGCCTTCGACTGATAACCCCTATAATTATTAGTATAAGATAGACTTTAGGTGAGACTTGGAAAGCATCGTTATCGCCGACCTTATAATTGTTAGTAGAAGAGAGACTTTACGTGCCACTGTCCAATGTGAACCGATGGATGTACTTTTGGCAGGCATTAAAGAATAATACTTGCCTACTACCTCGGGTGCAGGTGTGACAACACTCGAGTGCTCCAAAAGACTGGTCTCATGAAGAGAGACGAGCACATCGGGCATATTAAGAAAAGCAATCCCGCTCCTCTCACCAATGTGGGACTAATACTAATGGAGTCCACACCCTTCTGGGCTGCCTTTACGCGTGACACGAGTGGCAAGGTATAATCAAGTTATGCTCATGTAGCAGACTCAGCTCTGATACCATGTGAAAATACCCGTGTCCTCTTCTTTCCGATGTGGGTCCAGTGGGTATATTAAGAAAGGTCATCCTGCCCTCCTTATCGATGTGGGCCTACTATCGGTGGGATAGTCTACACTCCACAGTACCGAAGGATTACAGATCTAGGGGGGCCGAGGGAGATGCTCCAAAAGTGGGGCCCACACATATAAATGCATAACATTTATTTAATAATCTATATGATCAACTGTTTTTTGTGGGCCCTACAAAATAAGCATTTTTAATACACTTTAAGATTAATGATTATAAAACATGTAATCATAAGGTATAATTTAAGATGAATGATAGGTGTTATCAATAATAGGTACTATTAGAGAATGGATATTCTCTACGACAAAGTGTGATGCTCCTTTGGTTGATAGGTGTAAAAGGCTAACAGTCACCTAGAGCTGCAACTTTGGTGAGTTAAACCCGATCCAACCCGTGGCCAATCCGACTCTGGGTCGGGTTTGGGCTCATTTAATTGAAACTCGTGTTAGATTTAGATTTGAACAAAGTTTGGATTAAGCTTGGGCCAAGGGGTCGGGCAACCCGATCTAATCCGAACCCGAGTTGAGTTTAACATATGATCACCTTATGGGCCTCATGATTCTTATTCCTAGAAATACATTGACAACACAAAGAGCCACAAACCAATTCCAACAACTGTGTGACAGTCCATTATATGTTTAAGAGTAATTTATTGTAAAATCTCAAATAAAAAAATTCAGAAATTAGTTGTGGAACCTAAGGACTATATTTATATAGTGCAACTGTAGGGACAATTTAATTGCAAAAAAAGGGAGAATTGTAGGGTTAAGAGCATTAAGACAATTGTAGCTATAAGACATAATGAATCTAAGTTTTTTATTTATGCCCTTACAAGTGATAATACAATCGAGGATACAAATAACATTCACTACAAAAATGACCCTTTTTGCGGACGGCAATTTTATGTGATGTTGGTATAGATCCATTTATACTGACGACACTATAATAGACCATCGGTAAACATCTATCAATTTTTAATATTATTTTTGTTTTTATATTGTCGACGGTTCTTTTAATACCATAAGTAAAACTAATTTTTCTGACCGTACGTATATGGTCCGTCGGTATAAAGAATTTTATGCAGACGGATGATTATCCTACTGTCGGTATAATAATTTTTTAAAAATAAAAAATTTAATTATGTTTTACTGGTAGATTATATGCTCGTCGGTAAAGTAGTGCCGGCGATTATTTTATTACCATCGGCACAATTAATATACCCCACAGTTTGTATTATACCTGTCGGTATAAAGTATTTGTACGGATGGCCAAACTAGTTCCGTTGGAAAAAATTCTGAATCTAAATTCAGATTTCGTGGTCCTCTCCCAACCCTAAGTTATCGAGAGGCCAGAGATTGAGACTGAGCGCAAGCAGCGACCACCTGAGCGCGAGCCGTGACCTCCGGACCGTCGACATCCCTCCCATCCAACCGGCAAGCGGCACCTACCTCTTCTTCTCGCCAGCAACCACCTCTCCTCGATCTACGGTGGGTCTCCTCCTTTCTCTCATTCTCCTCTCCCCTTCTTCTAGCCTGCCTCTTCTCCTCTCCTCCCTCCTCTCATTTCCCTCCAATATCCCCTTTCTCTTCCTCCCGGCCCCCCTTGTGCCCTACCCTCCTAGTGCAGCAGTAGCCATGGCCGGCTATTGCACAGAAGCAGCTAGGCCAGGGCACAAGGGGTCGGGATCAGGGGACAACAAGCCTAAGGGGAGGAGAGGACTTGAGGAGGCCAAAGAGAAGGGAGGAGGAAAGAAGACCGATGGAGTTAGAGGAAAATTCGGTGGTGGGTCAATCGATTCGGTTAAGTTCGAACAAGTGCGAAGTAGGTACGAATTGGACCGAATCAGTCTAAATTAGTAGCATGAATTGATCAAAATTGGGCACAATTAGGATTCATAATCAATGCAATTGAATCATTTTAGAGGCAAATGCGTGGTTTAAGTATGAATCGAGCACGAATCGGGTTGAATCGACCCAATTCGAGCACAAAAAGTATGAATCGGCCCAATTAGGACAAGAAAAGTATAAATAGGTCAAATTGGGGAACAAAAAGTGTGAATGGCTCAATTAGGACATGATTATGATTCATAATTAAATTTGGCTATTTAGAGACAAAACACTCGATTCGGGTACGAATTGGATCGAATCGGTCCAAAGTAGCATTAATTGGCCCAAATTTGACATAATTATCACATTATAATCCTATGCGATCCGATCTATCCGAAATCTAATCAAATCCAAAGCAATTATGAAATCGGGAAAGTAAGTCTACAATATGAAAATGCATACGAGTCCAAATTATCCCGGTGCGATCCGATCCATTTGAGATCCGCTCAAATCCAAACCAAGTCCAAAATTAGGAAAGTAGGTCTGAAATACGAAAAGCATACAAGTTCAAATTATCCGATACGATCCGATCTGATAAATATCCAATCAAATCCAAACCAAAATAACTCCGAAATATGAAAATGCATAAATGTCCAAATTATCCGATGCGATTTGATCCGATAAAATCCAAAGCAATTCCAAATTATACGATGTGATTCGATCCGATGAAGATCTGATCATATCCAAACCAAGTCCAAAATCCGAAAAGTAAGCCCCAAATACCGAAAGTAAGTTCAAAGCACACAAATAATTTCTAAAATGGTCCACAATCGAATCCGATTCGATCAAAATTGATTTTGGATATGATCTGATCCAAAATATGAAAAGGCATATAAGTCCAAATTATTTGATGCGATCTTATCCGTCCGAGATCTGATTAAATCCAAAGCAATTCCAAAATCCTATAAGTCAAAAATACGGAAAGTACGTCTGAAACACGAACAATAATCTAAAATTGTGTAAAATAGGATCTGATTCAAATTGATTTTGGAGGATATGATTTGATCGAAAACCCTAAACCTACACATAAACCTAAACCTAACCTTAGTTTAAATCTTTGTATTTTACATTTTGTAATTGAATATCATTTTATATGTGTAACATATATATTTTTTTAATTGCAGGAGCAGCAACGCTAGGGTGGCTATCTGTAGTGCAGTGTCAAGAGGGGAAGGAGGGGAGGAGAGAGAGGGGAGGTTAGAGGTAGCTGTTGGGGACATATGTTTTTTTTATTATGTTTGTGTATTTTTTTGGATATTTGTAGTATTAATGGTGGATATTCTTTGTGTATTTGTTATGTTCGTGTAATATTAGTGGTCAATATTATTTGTATATTTGTTATGTTGTATTAGTTGTATGTTAGAACATGTATAAACTTACAAAGCCTCATTTAAAATGTTGTTTTTTTTTAAAAAAAAAGCTTTTCCCCTACGGCAAACGCATATTCCGTCATTAAAAAAGCTTTAGTTTTTGCTGACGGTCCGTCGTTAAAACTTCGTCATATTCCCGACATGATTCTGTCGGTAAAACTCTTTAATTTTTTTAAAAAAAGAATTGTGTTTGCCGACAGAGGCCATCGGTGTAAAAAATTGTTTATGCCGGCGTGCCTAAGGGTGGCAATTGGTCGGGTTCGGGTCGGACCCTACCCCTACCCATACGTACCCATACCAATTCGGGTATGGTAGGATCCATACCCGACCCATACCCATTCGGATAAAAGAGGGTCCATACCATATCCATGCCCAATTGGGTTTCAAGTTTTGGTTCGGGTTTTCTGGTATGAATTGGGCATAATTTTGTTTCATTTTATCCGTCATATATTCAGTTGCTTGAGGAAAAAAAAGTAAAGGTGTGTGTACCCTTCTCTCTCGGAGCCGGCCGCGCAACAGGCGAAGAGAGGGGGGGGGGGGGTCAGCCGCGCATCAGTCCCCCCCTCTTAGAGGTCGGCCGTGCAACAGTCGGAGAGAGGGGGGGTCGGCCGCGCATCAGCGCCCCCCCCCCCCCCCCCTCTTGAGGTCGGCCGTGCAACAGTCGGAGAGAGGGGGGGGTCGGCCACGCATCAGCCCCCCCCCCCCCCCCCTCTTGAGGTCGGTCGCGTAACAGTCAGATAGAGGGGGGGGTCAGACCCCCCCTTCTCTCTTGAGGTCGGCCACGCAACAGTCGGAGAGAGGAGGGGTCGGTCGCGCATCAGACCCCCCCCCCTTCTTTCCCCCGGTCGGCCGCGCAACAGCGTGAAAGAGAGGGGTGGAGCCAAAGTACCCCCCCCCCCCCTCTCTTCGGTCGGTCGTGCAACAAGCCGAGGCACGATGCGGCAGTCGTACCCGGAGATCTCGGAGGCTACGGGTGCTGACTACGCTCCGAGATTTCCGGCCAAAGTGACTGGGAGTCGACCGCGCGTCACGTCATCACTACTGTGGCGGTTGAGCTCATTGCGGGGACACGTCGTCTACCCGTTTTTTGCGGAGCGCCATAACCGTCACCCCACCACTATAAAAGGGGACCTACCCCTTCAGCAAGGAGCAAGGAATTCTGGGGGAGACGCTGCCCATTTCGTCCCGGAATTTATGGAGCTGCGGAGGTCGGTCGGTAGTCAGAGGCTGTCTGCGGAGGTCGGTCGGTAGTTAGACACTGTCTGCAGCGACCGGTAGTCAGACGCTGTCTGCAGAGGTCGACAGCTTGAGCGAAACTGTAGAGGTCGGTATTTCGGGAGACTGGTCCTCAGGGTGTAATTGGGGTAAGGTGACAGAATTGTAATCGTCACAAGTGTTATAGTGCATTCTCACCGCACCCGTGGTTTTTTCCCCTTCGGCGTTGCGAAGGGGTTTTCCACGTAATTCCCGGTCTTTGTCTTGCTTTTGGCTTGTTGGATTGTGCTTGCCATCCGAACCGCCCGGTTCAAGTAATAACCCCACCACAATCTTGGCGCCGTCTATGGGATTAGTCTTCGAGACTTCCTACTAGAGCTTTCGACTGTCGACCCGTGGGTGCCGACCAGTCCGAGGCTACCTGCAACCAACACGAGTCTACTGACCTACCGACCTGTGGGTGTCGACTGATCACCAGACTTAGAAGTCACAGCTACGACCACACGGTTGAAGAACGATGGCCGGTGGACCGTATCGTACCCACTCGACGTCACAGCTCCCGTCCGAAGCTGCGCCACTCGGAGATGCTAATGATGTCTGACGTCTTGTTCAACCACCAACGGACACAAAGAGCGTAGTCCCGCTGGTGAATCCCATACTGGGGGTCGGAGAGTTCAGTCAAGCCCTAGTGGCAACCCTGGCTCCTCTAACAGGGGGTCTATCGAAAGCTTTTCTGGCTACCATGATGATGACCAAGCAAGCTTTTACCGCCCAGCTCCAAACAATGCAGCGAAACTACTAGGAGTTGCGCGACTTCGTGCGGGCCTCACCGATGGGTGGTCTACTCAACCAAGGCATGTTGGCCCAAGCGGGACATAGCCTTCCTACTCTAGCTGCCCCACCAGTGCAAGTGCAGGTGCAACCACTACCCCAGGTGGAGGTCAGGGTTAATCGCTCGGTGGAGGTCCAAAGTGCGAATCCCGACGGGCGAGACTCGAGTAGCCCAGAACCTGTGGAGAGAAACAAGCATGCTCGAGCGGCGTCGGCACGCTCGGATGTCTGGTCCCGGCTCGGGGCACACCCCCGACAGTCGCCCGCCTCCAAGCATCACTCGAAGACGGACTCGGCACAAGTGCATCGCCCGAAGCAATATGGTGAACATCATCATCAACCGAGTGATAGCCATCGCACTCAGATGACGCCGGCCAGTCGACAGCCGGCCCACACTGCTGAGCGGAGGAGCGTACATGAGCATATGCGGGTACATGCGTCGGAGCAACTCGGGGATCAAGAAGGAATCCAGCGGGACCGACCGGGGGGCCGAGGTCTCGACCGGCTGGAGGAAGTCGTCATTCGAGGAGCTGCACGGTCGCCGCTTGTCGAGAAGCTACTCTGGGATCCATTCCCTCGGGGATGGAATCCTCCATGCCTTTCCAAGTTTGACGGATCGAAAGACCCGGTAGAGCACGTACTGGCTTTCTGGGATGCTCTGGTCCCCCACAAGGATGATTATATTCTCTGCCGAACTTTCGCCAACAGCTTGTCGGGAACACCCCTCGAATGGTTCCACAAGCTCAGGCCCTCGTCCATCTCCTCATTCTCGGAGCTGAGCACACGGTTCATCGACCAATACCGATGCAATCGTCGAGAGCTGAAGACTCTGGAGTCACACTTCGGGATGAGTATGATCCAGAAGGAGACGCTCAGACAATTCTACCATAGGTTCAGGTCCGAATACCTGAGCTTGGCGGACGCAGACGGGTAGGATCGCATGGTGATCGCGGCCTTCAAGAACGCCATTCAGCCTACCCAGCTCGTCAACGCGTCGCTCATCAAGCGAACCCCGGAGACGATCGACGAGCTATCACGGCGTGTTGAGAAGTACATTAAGATAGAAGACGCGGACCGCAAGAGAAAGGCAGTGGAAACTAGGGCCCCGCACCAAGGCTACGCCAAGCCAGCTACGGTGAATAATGTCAACAAGCAGCAGGGGGAGGCGACACAGCACGAAGCGAAGCGACAAAGGCAAGACAGGCCAGCGAGGCCGTAGTGGAATAGGGAGTTCACGGTACTGAACGTCCCCATAGACCAGATCTTGGAAGGTATCAAGGGCGAACCGTACTTCAAGTGGGTACAACCGCTTGAACCCAGATAGAGGGGAGCAAGAGATGCATCAAGGTACTGCGAGTACCACCAAGGCCAAGGCTACACTACCTTGCAATGCCGGGCGCTCAAGCATCATATCGAGGATCTCGTTGAAGCCGGCCACCTTGGCTGCTTCATCGACCTCCTTCAACGTAAAGAGGCTAAGGTTGTAGGGGAAGTCCAGCGAGGAGCGACGGCACAGCGCTTACCGGGTCCTCCGCCAGAAAAACGCCAGCTCCGAGAGGTAGACGCAGTCGACGGGTACCATAGCTCTGTACCATCATCAAATGTCGTCGACCGACAGGTGCGACGTATCGAACAAGCAAGACAAGTTCACCATGTGGTGCTCGACCCTGTCATTCACCCCGAGCCAAGAGTGGAAGCTGCAGTATAGATTTCGGTGGCTGATCTGGTCGGAAAAGAGAGGCCTCACAACCATCCTCTGGTTATATGGCTGCAAATAGCAAATTGTCTGGTAAAGAGAATTCTGGTCGATGCCGGGAGTTCGATAGATGTGCTCTTCCTCAGCGCCTTCGATGCCATGCAACTAGATCGCAGGTAGATGACTGAGTCGTCGTCGACGATAACGGGCTTCACAAGTGAGGCTGCAAGGGTGGTTGGTGAGATCACCCTCCCGATCATAACAGGGCATCTCACCAATCTTACCCGGTTCATTGTGATTGAAGCCCACTCGGCGTACAACATCATCCTTGGAAGATCGTGGCTCCACCACTTGGATGCGGTCCCCTCGTCGGCACACCAGGTAGTGAAGTTTTGGACCGACAAGGGCGTGATGAGCATTCGAGGTGACCAATCCTCTGCGGCCAAGTGCGAGCTTAGCGCCATCCATCTGAAGTCAACGTGCCAAATCAAGGGAGGAGAACCAGGTGAAGGCGGCACTGAGTTGGGCATCCTCAACCTCTGGACTGCGAAGCGGAGTCAAGAAGCTCCAACATTCCAGTACCTCGCCCGATCAAGCGTAGGAGCACGAGGAAGCCAAGCCCTTTGGAAGACCGACCTGTCAGCTGAACTTAAAGAGCTGACAGTGTCGGGGGACCTGCTGAAGACCGACCTGTCAGCTGAACGTAAAGAGCTGACAGTGTCGGGGGACCTGCTGAAGACCAACATGTCAGCTGAATGTAAAGAGCTGACAGTGTCGGGGGACCCGCCGAAGACCGACCAGTCAGTTGAACGTAAAGAACTGACTGCGTCGAGGAACTTGAAGAAGGCCGGTCAGTTAGCTGAACTTAAAGAGCTAACTGGTCTGAGCGACCCGATGGAGACCGACCTGCCAGCTGAAGGTAAAGAGCTGAACAGGATGACACACCCGTAGAAGACCGACCGACTGGTTGAATCTAAAGAACCAGACAAGTCGAAGAAGTCAATGACAGACCTGAACACGAAGTGGGAGGAATCACCCGCCGTCGAGCCAATTCTGCCCCGTGGACTTAGGAGAGCGGGTCATCTAAGGATAACTTTTCTTGGGTCGCAGCTGCCAAAACATCACGCCGAAGCTATGATGGCATTTCTTAAGGCAAACCTGGATGTGTTCGCATGGTCAGTTGAAGACATGCCGGGCATCCACCCCGAGGCAGCCTGTCACCACCTCAACATTCGAGAAGGAGCTGCACCTGTACGCCAGAAGCCCCGGTCGCTAGCGTCGGAGAAAGCAGCAGCTGTCAACATGGAGGTAGAGAAGCTGCTACGAGCGGGCATCATCAGAGAGGCTCGGTACCCGAAGTGGATCGCTAATATGGTCGCCATCCCCAAGAAGTCCCGAGCCATACGGATCTGTATCGATTTTACAAACCTCAACCAGGCATGCCCGAAGGACAGCTACCAATTACCACGCATCGATATCCTGGTAGATTCCACGGCAGGACACGAGAGGCTCTCGTTCATGGACGGGTACTCGGGCTATCACCAGATCCCCATGAATCTGGAGGACCAGGAGCACACTACCTTCGTCACGGGTCGAGGGCTATACTGTTAAGAGATGATGCCATTCGGGTTGAAGAACGCGGGGGCGACGTACCAAAGGTTGGTGAACAAGATGTTTGTCGACCAAATTGGAAGGAACGTGGAGGTCTACGTCGACGACTTACTTGTGAAGAGCCAGGTAGAGGAGGCGCATATGCAAGACCTGGAGGAAACCTTCGTAATCCTGCGGAGATACAACATGAAGTTGAACCCGGCAAAGTGCACCATCGGCGTCACGTCAGAAAAAATTCTGGGTTACTTGGTCACCCGACGGGGGATCGAGGTCAACCCGGAGCAGATTCGAGCTTTGGAGGAGATGCCGTCGCCCAAGTCACGAAAGGAAGTCCAGAAGCTGACCGGACGGATCAACGCCCTCAATCGCTTCATATCCAAGTCCTCAGACCGGTACCGACCCCTGTTCGAAAGGCTGAGCAAGCTTGCACCTTTCGACTGGGACCAACGCTGTGAAGAAGCGTTTCAAGAGTTGAAGACGTACCTTGGCCAACCCCCTATCTTGACAGCCCCCCAGCCTGGTGCAATGCTGGGGGTATATCTTTCGGTATCGGAGGCAGCAATCAGCGTTGTGCTGATATACGAACATGAAGGAGCAGAGAGGCCTGTCTACTATGTCAGTCGCATCATGACATCAGCTGAGATGAGGTACGCGCGGATCGAACAAGTGGCCCTGGCATTAGTGTACGTGTCAAGGAGACTTCGCCCATACTTCGTCGCTCACCCCATCGAGGTCATCACCGAGCACCCCCTGAAGGAAGTTCTGGATAACTCTACTCGGGCGGGCCAGCTAAGCAAATGGGCTATAGAACTGCAAGAGTTCGGCCCCCGGTATGTACCTCGGAAAGCAATCAAGGGCTAGGCGCTTGCAGACTTCCTCAGTGATTTCCTGGCGGAAGACACTGCACTGGTGCCAGAGATGTTAGAAGACCTGTCGGTAGCTGTCGGTCGACCCGTGGGAGTCGGTGCGGCAACAGGACAGGAGGAGGACAGAGAAGAAGGCTGGAGACTGTTCGTGGATGGCTCGTCATGTGCGATCGGGAGTGGTGTGGGGGTAGTCCTAGTAATCCCCGACCACACGAAGCTTGAAAAATCAGTGCGGTTACGTTTTCCGATGACGAACAACAAAGCTGAGTACGAGGCGATGCTGACAGGACTGGAGATGGCAACAGCGCTGGGGGTGACTAGCTTATAGGTCTACGGCGACTCCCAACTGGTGATCAATCAGATTACTGGTAGATACGAGGCCCACGATGCAAGAATGCAAGTTATCTGAAACTAGCCCGGGAGTTGATCGCCAAGTTCGAGAACATAAACTTCCACCAGTTCCCCAGGGCGGAGAACAAGCAGGCGGATGCCCTTGCTAATCTAGCATCGGTACTCGGAGAAGACAGAGAAAAAAGAGTCTTCATCGAGGTGCAAATTGACCCCCGAACAGCCGGTCGCGCAGAAGATAGTCACCTGGCGGGGAGGACGCAAGCCATGGAATGCAACCAATCTGCGCAAGTTCTACCAGGGTAGCTAAATGGGAGAGACGCTTGTAATTGTTTTGTAATTCCGGATCTATTCAATAAAGATGCGTTTGCTCAGTGTTCTTGTTTGTGCGTGAGAATAATAGTTAACTAACGCAACTCAAACCAAGTGGTACATAACACTCCGAGCGAGTTCTACCACTTGACCGATCGGTCGACAGGTCCCTGCGAAGAACGTGACCAGCCGGTGAACACCTGGAAAGATCGGTCGACAGACCCCATCGGGGTACGACTGGTCGACCAACCTACACCAAGTGGTACATAACACTCCGAGCGAGTTCTACCACTTGGCCGACCGGGCGACAGGTCCCTTCGAAGGGCGAGACCGGTCGGTGAACACCTGGGAAGATCGGTCGACAGACTCCGCCAGGGTACGACCGGTCGACCAACCTAAACCAAGTGGTATATAACACTCCGAGCGAGTTCTATCACTTGGCCAATCGGTCGATAGGTCCTTGCGAAGGGCGTGACCGGTTGGTGAACACCTAGGAAGATCGCTCGATAGACCCCGCAGGGGTACGACTGATCGACCAATGCAAGCAAGGTAAGGTATATCACCTCTCGCTAATATGAGGGTTAGATTTTGATCGTACGTCGTCGACGTGTAATTAAAGTACAAAGGTCAAGTTTTGATTGCACGACGTCGACGTGTAGTTATGCACGTCATCGACGTGTAATTAAAACATGAAAGCCAAAATTTTAACGACACGTCGTCGACGTGTACTTAAGATGCAAGATCGATGAGAGAAAGATTGCAACAATGGCATTCAAACAGATCACACTAAAGGTTTCAATACAAACGAGAATGTGGTTTTATTACATCACGAAATAAGACAGTAAGCGGGAGCAGTCGATCGTCTGCGCCAGTTTTCCACGACCCCGGCGGGAGCTTGCTGCGTAGTTTCGCAACCTTCTTACGCCATCCCGCCGCCTGTTCTTCAAGAACCGACTTGCACTCTATGGAGAAGTCTGCATGCTGCTGAGCAAGCGCAGCCTTATACGATGCTTCGGCCTGGTCGATAGTGGACTTCAACACGGTGATTTCGGCTTCGTGAGCTGCCTTGGCGATCTCGGTATCTGTTCCCTGCCTCCTGATCACAGAGGCCTGGCCCTTGAACCGCTCTTCCATCGCGTCAATTTCTGCCTGAGCGGTCTCCAGTGCTTCTTGAAGCTCGAAAGGGTCAGCAGCATTCGCCTGTGCGATTTCGAGCTGAGCCTTGACTGCAGCTAACTCCTCAGCATGGGCCCTTCGAGCTTCCACTAACTGAGCGTGAGTCTCTCTCAATTCCTACCGAGCAGTCCGCAGGGAGGCCTCAAGCTGCGCCATCCTTTGAGCACCCCCCTCGGTAACTCGGCCGGCCTTTGTAGTTACGTGGCCGCTCATCTGACAAAGGTGGAAACGATATGTATCACAGAGTTAGGGGAAAGAGTTACTACTACAATCAACTCTTCAACGACTTGAAGACTTACCTCGTGAAGCTCATCGACCTGGCTCTGCCAAGTAGAACCATCCACCCCTGCATCCTCTTCTTCCGCCTGATGGGCAGAGAGCCCACTGGAACGGTGGTGGGAGGTGGCTTCGGTAGCTCTGAGGGGAGAACCGGGAGGTGGCCCGGCGACACCCCCCGAAGCAAAGGACGAAGGCGAAGCCATGAAGTGCCGAACATCCACGTGTTCGAAAAATGCAGCGGTAGGTGCAACAGTTGGTGCAACAGTAGGTGCCGTAGTAGGAGCGCGGGGTGAAGCTCGCTCACGTGACCCCGCAGAACCGGACGGCATGGCTTGCTTACCTTTTCCGTGGGAAAAAGAGAGACTGTAGCTGGAAGACCTCTCGGATTCCACTACCTCCACGTAGTGTCGACCAATCGACAGCACGTCTTCTGTCCAGTCGTCGGGGAGGGAACGTAGATCATCGCAAGTAGCTCATCGCATAGCGTGAAGGGGGGGAGCGACCTTCATCATCGTCGCTGGATGACTCGCTCAGAAAGACATGTCTCTTTGCCTTCCCAGTGGGTGCAGCTACGTTGCGAGCAGCTGGTTGCCTGCAGTTGCCTACAGCTGCAGTTGATCTAGTGCGGTGCCTGAAGATCACGCAAAGCTTAGATGACGCCGTATTGGGGTTGAAGCGTCTAACGGAACTGACGTACCTGTTAGGAAGCTCTGAGTAGTAAGCAGAGGGCTCTTCTTCCCTACCGGTCGCTGTTGGCTGCTTGCCTTTCTTGGGAGTAGTACTGTAAGACCTGACGGTGGGGAGCTTCGGAAACAGCTGTCGCCAGTCATCGTCGTTATGCGTCACCCTTCTAATCAGTCGGTCCAAGTCACTCTCAACACCCTCAGGGCACTGGAGCTGCCTAGAGGGGTATAAGTCCTCGATGGTCGCGACGAGATGGGAGACTGGCCTGGGAATTTTGAAACGACCCCTCCAGGGTCCTCCAACCACTATTGGGCACTCCTTCCAACCCCTCACGGAGTCGGATAAGCCTCCGATGGGAGAGCGACTGCCTGCGCGTGCCTACAGGCTGAAGTAGGAATAAATGCTGCCTGGCGTCATCTTATAGTCCTTGACGAAATACTTCTTCAAGAGATACGCGACGCAGAGCTGCTGCCCCGCCAGTTCTTTTATTGCCTCCATGCAGCGGAGAATCCTCCAGCCGTTGCCAGCTATCTGGCCTGGAGACACTTTCATGTACTCTAGTAGGCGGCCCGAGAAGGTCGCGAGGGGAAGCCTCAGGCCGCAACATAGCTGTCCGAGAGTGATGACAGTACGGTCGCCATCGTCAGGGTCCAAAGAACCGGTAGCGAAGGAAAGTGAGATCGCATCCGGAATGCCGTAAGCTGCCTGGACGTTCTCCATCAGCGGGAACTTCTTTGGCATGACGAACCAAATGAAAGACATCTTCGGTGACGGCTCTCGGCGTGTATCCAAACGAAATTCCTTCCAACACGCGAGTCCTCAGCGTGTATCCAAAGGAAGCTACGTGCAGCGAGTTATCAACCCAAACGAACCTTCAGCCACAGAAGAGAAATCTGAAGCAGAGGAAGAAAATGAACCCTCAGGGTCCTATTTATAGACAAAGTTGGAGATGGAGAATGGGTTCGAATTTCGAGAAAAAGAGAAGGCGAGGTGGCGACGCCTGGTGACGCCATGTGGTGAAAAACTGAGAAAAGCCCAGACAGCTATTTGGAGTTCTGACAGTATCGAAACGAGGCTGGCACACAAATCGAGACTGGCACACAAATCGAGGCAAAGTGATCCTGACCGAGCGGGACTAAAGACCGTCCGGTCAGGAGGGGGTATTGTGTGTACCCTTCTCTCTCGGAGCCAGCCGCGCAACAGGCAGAGAGAGGGGGGGTCAGCCGCTCATCAGCCCCCCCCCCTCTTGAGGTCGGCCACGCAACAGTCGGAGAGAGGGGGGGGGGTCGGCCGCGCATCAGCCCCCCCCCCCCCCCTCTTGAGGTCGGCCGTGCAATAGTTGGAGAGAGGGGGGTCGGCCGCGCATCAGCCCCACCCTCTTGAGGTCGGTCGTGCAACAGTCAGAGAGAGGGGGGGTCGGCCGCGCATCAGACCCCCCCTTCTCTCTTAAGGTCGGCCGCGCAACAGTCGGAGAGAGGAGGGGTCGGGCACGCATCAGACCCCCCCGTTCTTTCCCCCGGTCGGCCGCGCAACAGCGTGAAAGGGAGGGGTAGAGCCAAAGTACCCCCCCCCCTCTTTGGTCGACCGTGCAACAAGCCGAGGCACGATGCGGCAGTCGTACCCGGAGATCTCAGAGGCTACGGGGTGCTGACTACGCTCCGAGATTTCCGGCCAAAGTGACTGGGAGTCGACCGCGCGCCACGTCATCACTACCGTGGCGGTTGAGCTCATTGCGGGGACACGTCGTCTACCCGTTTTTCGCGGAGCGCCATAACCGTCACCCCACCACTATAAAAGGGGACCTACCCCTTCAGTAAAGAGTAGGGAATTATGGGGGAGACGCTGCCTATTTCGTCCCGGAATTTGCGAAGCTGCGGAGGTCGGTCGGTAGTCAGAGGCTGTCTGCGGAGGTCGGTCGGTAGTTAGACACTGTCTGCAGCGATCGGTAGTCAGACGCTGTCTGCAGCGGTCGGCAGCTTGAGCAAAACTGCAGAGGTCGGTATTTCGGGAGACCGGTCCTCAGGGTGTAATTGGGGTAAGGTGAGAGAATTGTAATCGTCACAAGTGTTGTAGTGCATTCTCGCCCCACCCGTGGCTTTTTCCCCTTCGGCGTTGCGAAGGGGTTTTCCACGTAATTCCTGGTCTTTGTCTTACTTTTGGCTTGTTGGATTGTGCTTGCCATCCGAACCGCCCGGTTCAAGTAAAACCCCCCCACAAAAGGCATCACAGTGCAATATTAAGAATCTCTTTGGTTTCTTATTACAGTTGTTTTCGTAGAATGAGTTTGGAGTCAAGTTAGATGGGCAATCAGGTTTCAGTTTTCGGGTATGGGTATTGAGGTATCCATACCCATATTCGAAATTTAATCAGGTAGAGTTCTTATACCTATACTCAATGTTTCGAGTTGGGTTTGGGTTGGGTTTTTGGATTTTTGGAGTCTATTGCCACCCCTTGACGTGCCATCGGTGTAAAATATTAAAATCCTATTTTATTTAATTAAATATTACCGACAGGCGTACATTATGCTATTGGAAAAAATAGTTATGCCAAATGAGGTTAATAGCCAATGGTAAAGATATTTGCCAACGGAAAACACTTTTTACATAGGGTTATTTACCATTGGTTAAAAAGGTCTTTATTGTAGTGATACTTATATTAATCTCAAATAAAAATACATTACCAACAGGGCTCTTGGCCTAATGGTACTTCCTCTTTCCCTTGTTGTAGAGGTTCCCTGTTCGACTCCCGGTATGGACACCGTAGAGCGAGCTTTCCCTCAAGGCTGTTGTGCCTTGTTTGCGCTTGCGAATCCTGACCGTTGATATCAAGTTCACAAGATTATGAAATTTAATAAAATAGCAGTTATTACTGCATGCTGCTTCTCCCCCGTTTCGATCTTTGGACCCCTTTGAGCCCTTGGCTCCAGCGCCCTATCCTTTGACCGCTTGGTCGGTCCAGCAATAAAAAGAAAAAAAATTAACGGTGGTAACAAACTTCATTGTTCCTTGTTTTTTTGTAATATTTTGAACTTTAACAACTAGAGTTTTTAACTTCCTTGCAAAGTTCTACAATTTCATCTTCATATGATTCCTGGGTAGGAGGGTTGGTTTGTACCATGTCCATAGGCTGAGAAGGATTCCACCAAACAAAATAAGGACATATGTCCTCTGCATAACAAAAATATAATCTATTTGGATTATCCATTGTTTTAGATATTTTAAGTGCTACTTTTCTCTCACATATTTTTTTTTAATTAAATCTAATCACACTGGTCACAGTTATGCTTAATGATGCCATTTTCTGAGCTGCCTTCCTCCCACACTTGGGCATCAGATTTTATAGTTTAAGCATATTTGCTCTGTTTTATATAAATAAAATTCAAGAAAACAAAGATAAAATCATACCTATGTCAAAGATGAAAGAAAGGCTTAACACAGTTCCTTGAAGCAACCGCATGTCCCAAGACCCTTTAAATGGAGACTCATCCTAACGGCTCTTTAGTGAGGGGGCACTCCGACGGGTCTTTAGTGGGAGGGTCCAATTGTCAATTAGGGTATTTTTAGAATTTTAGCATTGAAGGGACTGCAATGACACGAGAAATATGATAGTGGGAGAAAAGTAAACTTTGGGAGAGGTCATTATAATAGCCGTAAAGGAAGCATTAAAGAATGGTTTGTAGCATGACATCAGCAAATTCGACGGGTTGGCTAATGTCGGGCTAACAGAATGGAGGTTTTGGTTAATATATCGAACGTCGGGGGAGGTCCATGTATTTTTTTGAATCTCAGGGGATTCACTGTAACTACCCCAAACCTCTGGGGAGGTAAGTGTATTTTTCCCAAACAAAATATAAATTCTCTCTAGTCTATCAGATTCAATCGGTGGCCCCAACGTGCATCATAGCCGCACAATGGCTAGTGACCCAAAAGTGAATCGCACTCCGGTTGACCGAAGTTCAGATCTCCTCCAGTCGGCTGGCTCCGGTCGATAGGCCCTGTGTGCATCACAGTCGCACGATGGTAGGCGACCCGAAAGTGAATCGTACTCTAACCGACTGCATGCTTGTGACGACCAAGATCCAATAGGCCAATAGCCAAGAGCCAATACTCCTGAGGCGGGAATACCAAGATGGATGAGGTGAGGTGAGGTGAGGTGAGGTGTACAAGGCCATGAATTAGCCCCACATCGCCTGGAGAGAAGGAGATTCTGAGCTACTTATATAATTTCCCCTCCCAAACATAGAAGACGCGTTTTAAAACCGTGCGCCGCTACGGAATTCGTAAGAACTCCATAGTTAAGCGTGCTCGGGCGAGAGTAGTACCAGGATGGGTGACCCCCTGGGAAGTTCTCGTGCGGGCACAGGCAAAGCGGACAAAATCTTGTGTGTTTGGGGCGGATGTTACAAAATGGTATCAGAGCCGGTTCTCCTCGCTATGGGGGGGTCTAACCCTACACGAGGACGTGTAGCCCTAAGGGGGGTGGATTGTGACGACCAAGATCCAATAGGCCAATAGCCAAGAGCCAATACTCCTGAGGCGGGAATACCAAGATGGATGAGGTGAGGTGAGGTGAGGTGAGGTGTACAAGGCCATGAATTAGCCCCACATTGCCTGGAGAGAAGGAGATCCTGAGCTACTTATATAATTTCCCCTCCCAAACATAGAAGACGCGTTTTAAAACCGTGCGCCGCTACGGAATTCGTAAGAACTCCGTAGTTAAGCGTGCTCGGGCGAGAGTAGTACCAGGATGGGTGACCCCCTGGGAAGTTCTCGTGCGGGCACAGGCAAAGCGGACAAAATCTTGTGTGTTTGGGGCGGATGTTACAATGCTGCTATGGTGCAAGCACAGCCCACCGGCCGTGGCCAACCGACTGGAGGAGATTTGAACTCAGCTAACCGCGTGCTGCTATGATGCGCGACGGGCCCACCGACCGGGGCTTTCCGACTGGAGGAGATTTGAACTCAGCCAACCATGTGCGGCTATAATGCACGTCGGGCCCACCGAAAGGGCTGACTGATTGGAAGAGATTTGAACTCTTGAATAGTATTGCTCCTTCATCGTGAGAGCACCTCCAATCCTACATCAAAATCTTCATCATCGGATTTCATATAGGATTTTGTTAAAAGCTCAGTTTGATGTGGAGCGTTCAGCCCTACACCATATCCGATTAAAGTTAATTTGATGTGGAGCATTCAAATCCAATATCCAATCTGATAAAAGCCAATTTGATGTGGAGCACTCCAACGGAATTTAATGCTACTGACCCTTGCAAGTTCGAGGGAGAAATTTGGTGAAAATCTGGTGTAGGACTGGAGCAGCTTGTCCGATGTCAGACCCTTATCCTTGATACTATAAATTTGGAATAAAAGATATTACATAATACAACCAATCAAATACCGACACCTGTCTGTTTCACGTTAGACGAATTCGAGCTTTTCGACTCTGAGTGACATCCGAGCGCTACATACAAAAACGAGAAAAAAGTTGGACGAACTAGAGCTTCACATAATCGTCCTACGGTCAACCGTCCGATCCCGATCCAAACGCTCATATGCTCATTCCAACAGGACGGCTCTACTGACTTCCACACCAGCTAGCTAACAAAATCTCCGGTCGCAAGTGCCAGCTAGTTGAGTCGGTAAAATGGGAATCGAGAAACGAACCATAGCACAGACGCGTATCCCATAAAAAACCAAGGGCAAATTACAAAAACCTCACCTGAAGTATTGGAACCTCAAACTTTTTTTTAAACAATTAGATACCTGAACTATGCTCCGTTTACATTTAGGCCCCTCCGTCTATTTTTTATCCTGAAAATACTTTTATCAAACTCAAAATTGTTTTAAATTATTTAATTTATCAATTACTAGGGGTGGCAATCTTTGACACGACCCGAACCCGATCCGAAGTTAGCAGGTTTGGGTTTGGCCTAAACAGGTTTTGGTCATAACGGGTTGACCCGATTAACCCGATTATTAAATGGGTCGGATCTGGGTTTATGCAGCTGACTTGAGTGACCCGACTTGACCCGTTTAGTTAACCGGTCAGGTCAACCCGACAACCCGTTTGATCCGAGATCTGTCTAAACCACATAACTTTATGAGAGATTTGCAACTGAGAGAGTCTGTGAGGGCTTGAGGGGTGGCAATGGGTTGGGTACTCGGGTCGGGTCTATTGTAACTTGTGCTGTGCACTGTGCAGGCAGCTACTATAAAAGAGCCAAAGAGAAAGAAACCCTAAGGTCGCTCTGAGCTCTCCCCATCTCTGCGTGCGTGCCGGTGCAGCTGTGGCAACGGTGCCGCCCCAAATCCCCGAATGCTGATCTCCGATTGGCGATTGTCCCCGACTGGTCCGACGTCCCCGACGCTCGTCTCCTCTCTCTGCGGTCGTGCACTCATGAGGGCTTGAGTCTGTGACTCGAGGGGTGAGTCTTGTGACTCGTGAGGCCTCCGGCCTCTCTCTCTCTCTCTCTCTCTCTCTCTCTCTCTCTCTCTCTCTCTCTCTCTCTCTCTCTCTCTCTCTCTCTCTCTCTCTCTCTCTCTCTCTCTCTCTCTCTCTCTCTCTCTCTCTCTCTCTCTGGCATCAAAGAGGATAGTATGTACTGTGTAGTGTGTATACAATATGTTGACAAGGCTGATGTGCAGTTTGTGTTGAGAATGCAATTGACCCAACCCTACCCGACTCGATTATTAAATGGGTTGAACGGGTCTGATTATTTGGCAGGTTGGATTTGGGTTTAACTTTTTGATCCGTTTATTAAACAGGTCGGGTTCGGGTTCGGGTTCGGGTTCAGGTTCAGGTTGGGTGTTTTTTATGTTATACCTATGTCCCGAACCATTGCCATCCCTGACGGAGTATAGTTCAGGGATCAAATTGTTTAAAAAAAGAAATTTGAGGTACCAATATGAAATGAGGTGTATGATTCAGCGGTGGTATTTGTAATTTACCATAAAAAAATGGACTGGGAAAAGATTGCACGGCTCTATATAGACCACAGAAAGCAAGGCCTGCTGTTTCAGTTCCCTTCTGTCTCTCTCCCTCTCTCTCTCTCTCTCGGGAGGCTGTTTCGGGGAATGCCGGAACGAGATGAGGCGATCTAGCCCTGATCACGGCGGCGAGAGGCGGCGGAAGAAGCAAGCCAGCAGGACCTGCCACCGCAAGCACGTCGAAGACGGGTAGTCTGAGATTCTCTTGTTCAATTTCAGTTCTCCGCCCTCTGTTTGTTTGTAAGATACACGGGGAATTAAGCAAAGAAGACCAAACCCAAAACCCTAATGGAGGAGGTGCCGCCGCCGTCACCCTCGGCGGAGGGGAAGAGCGTCCTCTGCGGGCGCTACGAGCTGGGCCGCGTGCTGGGCCACGGCACGTTCGCCAAGGTCCACATGGCCCGCAACCTCCGCACCGGCCAGGCGGTGGCGATGAAGGTGGTGGGGAAGGAGAAGGTGATCCGGGTGGGCATGATGGAGCAGGTGAAGCGCGAGATCTCGGTGATGAAGCGCGTCACCCATCCCAACATCGTCGAGCTCCACGAGGTCATGGCCACCAAGTCCAAGATATACTTCGCCATGGAGCTCGTCCGAGGAGGCGAGCTCTTCTCCCGCGTCGCCCGCGGCGGCCGCCTCCGGGACGACGCCGCCCGCCACTACTTCCGCCAGCTCATCTCTGCCGTCGACTTCTGCCACGGCCGCGGCGTCTACCACCGCGACCTCAAGCCCGAGAACCTCCTGCTCGATGAGTCCG
The DNA here is from genome assembly GCA_947650365.1 of Chamaelirium japonicum. Taxonomy (NCBI): domain Eukaryota; kingdom Viridiplantae; phylum Streptophyta; class Magnoliopsida; order Liliales; family Melanthiaceae; genus Chamaelirium; species Chamaelirium japonicum. The sequence goes on from OX393554.1 coordinate 48,496,786, forward strand.
GCTGCCTCAAGGTCGCCGACTTCGGGCTCAGCGCCTTCGCCGACCACGTCCGCCCCGACGGCCTCCTCCACACCACGTGCGGCACCCCGGCGTACGTCGCGCCGGAGGTCATCGAGCGGCGGGGCTACGACGGGGCCAAGGCCGACCTCTGGTCCTGCGGCGTCATCCTCTATGTGCTCCTCGCCGGATTCCTCCCCTTCCAGGACGACAACATCGTGGCCATGTACCGGAAGATCCAGCGCGGTGACTTCCGGTGCCCCCCCTGGTTCTCCTCCGACGCCCGCCGGGTCGTCACGAAGCTGCTCGACCCCAACCCCAGCACCCGGATCACCGTCGACAAGCTCGTCGAGACTTCCTGGTTCAAGAAGTCGCCCGTCCCCAAAGGAATCCCGCCGGCGGTGGCCGAGCCGGAGACGGCGGAGGAGAAGTGCGGGAAGAAAGAGGGGGAGGAGCCGGAGAGGCTGAACGCCTTCCACCTGATATCTCTGTCCGAGGGGTTCGACCTGTCCCCCCTGTTCGAGAAGGCGGGGGTGCGGGAGGAGGGGATACGGTTCGTGACGAGGGAGCCGGCGAGCGGGGTGATTTCAAGGCTGGAGGGGGTGGCGACGAGGGCCGGGGGGAGGTTCCGGGTGACGAAGAGCGGGGAGAAGGGTGTGTGGCTGGAGGGGGAGAAGGGGACGCTGGCCGTTGCGGCGGAGATCTTCGCGGTGGCGCCGTCGGTGCTGGTGGTGGAGGTGAGGAAGGACGGCGGCGACACCCTCGAGTACCGTAGCTTCTGCAGCAAGGAGCTCCGCCCCGCCATCAAGGACATCGTGTGGGCCTCGTCGGACAGCCAGGCCACGGCCGCCTGATTCGCCTTTCCACAACACCCAATTCTCATCAGCCGTTATTATCTTAAAAATAATTGAGGAAGGGGTGGGGTCTTGTCTCTCTCAGGTTTCGTTTCTAGTGGAAAGGGTTTGTGCATTCGATTAAAGGATGTTTGTTAAAAAATTTTAATTTTAGTTAAATATCATTAATTTTTTTTAAATTTTAAAAATAACAATACGACACTCTCGACTGCTTGACCGAAAGAGTTGGGAAGCCAGTGCTGTCGAGCATACTGGCGCTTCTAAATTTTTTCGAGCATTCTTGAAGAACTCGGTATCCCGGATGTCGTGTTAGTTAAAAACGTCCCCCCCTTGTGTTAAGGCGAATGGTTTGGAGGGCATTAATATGTGCTATATAAACACAGCATCCAGGATGCGGTGTTTGAAGTTGGCATCTAAGTTGCAGTGTTTAACCCACTACAAGCAGAATCCGACGCTGAAACAAAATGCAGTATCTAAAAGCTGCATCCTGGATGCCGTGTTTAAAATCATTATCTAAGGGGGTGTTTGGCATCAATATGGGATTGCCTGTTTCTATCTTTAAATCCGTTATTTTAAAAGTAACAGATAGTTTTGTTCCGCTGGAATGAAGAGTTGGGAATGATCTTTCATTGTTCCGTGCGTTTCTATGTCAATCAGAATGGTGAACCCCTATTTTACACTATAAATGATAATTGACGAGAATATCCTCTTCCAGTTGAGATTTAAGAGGTACAACTATCCGCATGCCAAACACCCCCTAAGATGCAGTGTTTAATCAGAGCCCAACGATACAGCATGTAGAACCCAACGCTGAAGCCGAATGAAATTTAAACACTGCATTTCGGATGTCGTGTTTACATAACACATATTAACGCTCGTAAAACCTTTTGCCTTAAAACGAGCTAGGGGTGTGGGGTGGTTACAACGTTTTAAACTAACACGACATCTAGGATATTGGGTTCATCGAGAATGACAAAAAAATATATATATAACAACCGACGTACCAATCACTTTGCTGCACTGATCTGCCACATGGCTGTTAGAGAGCGCTAGATTGTTACTTTTTAAAATTTAAAAGTTTTAATGATCTTTAAATAATCTATTATTTTAAATTATCATTTTGAAGGAAAAAAACCCAAAAATTTGTCATGACAGTGGTGGAAAGATATGTACCCAACTTTCCAGCTCTACAGTACAGCCCAATTGAGACGTAAAAAGGTTACATTTTCCGTTGGGATTCTTTTCAAAATAATATATAAAAATAAATAAATAATCCAATAGCAGTTGGCCAGAAATACTTAGCAGACTAGCATTCTCATAGTCACGTGACAGGTCTGTCAAAAAGCACTCGCCACGCCAAGTTTTTTTTTTTACCATCTATGATATACCCGGCAACCAGGATGCCGAGTTTAAATCATGCATCCAGAATGCCCGGTTTAATACAAGCGGCATATGCGTTTGGAGTTGAATAGGGTGCTCCAACACTTGGATTTTTTTCGACAAAACTGGGCTCGTATTAAACCCGGCATCTCAGATACCGGGTTTATGAAAGGAGAAAAACATTTGACGCGGCAAGCTCTTCTCGAAGTTGATCCTACCAGAGTGCTAGTCTGCTAAATATTTCTGATCAACTGCTATTGAATTAAATATATTCATTTAAGCATTATTTAGAAGAAAAAGAATCACTTTTTCTTAAGTGAGAATCCACATCTTTTGATTTTTGGGAGAATCCTAGTGGGTATGGAACAGATTAATGTGGCCTTTTCTTGAAATCGGGCATACAGGATCAACTTCTTGGGGGATCATTGTGGGTTTGAAAGGAATTAAATGTAAAAATCTCTTGGGGTATGAAAAGGATTATTCATCATCTTAGCTTGTAGATCGCATTCTCTCATCACACGTCTCTGTAGAATGATGATGTCAGTAGGTGAAGGGGGTAGTGGTGGAGGTTATTAAATATATAAAATAAAACAGGTTTCTTGATTTCTTTACTGCATGATTGCTAGTTTATATGGAGTCCGGACAAACATGCAATCAAACTAATTCAACTTCTTTAGAATTGTTTTCATCCTAATATGACAGTGACTTTTTTTTTTAAATCTCTAAATTTATCTTTTTTCCCTTTACTAAAAAAGTTTGAGTGTGAGAGTGGGACCTCATGCATACATAGAGCGATTTCGCGTAAACCATACTTTGGCAGAATGATCGATCATCGATCGAAAGCTTATATCATATGAAGATCATACTACCATTTGTTGGTTTGACTGATTTTGACTCTAATCAGATGATTACGTGTAAACCATACTTTAGTTGAATGGTCGACCATTGACCGAAAGCTTATGTCAATATGAAGATCAGACTACGAGCGTCACCTCTCCTCCAGGTGCGACTCCGAGCGCTGCCCCTCCTCCAGGTTCTCTCTCTCTCTCTCTCTCTCTCTCTCTCTCTCTCTCTCTCTCTCTCTCTCTCTCTCTCTCTCTCTCTCTCTCTCTCTCTCTTATTGCAGATCATACACATTTTTGTTTTGAGGAAACAGATCGTACGAATGCCGCCCTCCTCCACGTTCAACTCCAAGCACTGCCCCTCCTCCAGGTTCTCTCTCTCTCTCTCTCTCTCTCTCTCTCTCTCTCTCTTGTAGATCATGCAAAACTTTTTTTTTAAAGAAAGTGATCATTTCCGACCACACCGGTATTCTTAGCCAACTGGTTGTAGTTATAGGGTTAAATATTGGTATCGTCCTCAGGGATTGCGATTAGGTAACTTTTAAATTTAATTTTAAGGATAAAACAATTAGAGAAAGAAGGTTTGTTATGATTTGCAAGCAAATTAAAACTAATATTAAAAGATAAAACTAAAAGAGATATTAAGTAGAGAAGATCTAGAGCGAAGAATCTACCACTAGTTTCAAACTAGATTACTTTATGCCGATTAGGGTTGCGATCTTATTGGACTGTTGGATCCATTATGGTTAGAAAACATAACGGAAGCTTAATAGGGATTATCACCTTCGAAGGCATGAATTGTCTTCGGTCAGAACAACCATCCTTTGGGGGCACATATTATCTTCCCTTAGCACAACTCATCTCATGTAAGGATAATAGACATAAAATATATTGCCCTATCATCTATATAACATGGCACGTCGGTTTTGTGCTGACTAAACAAAACGGAAGCTGACTAGACAAAAATGAACTGAATAGATCTAACCATTCGTTCAAAAATCAACGCACGATCTCTATTTACCCGTCAACCAACTCCCTCCCCTTGGTTTCAAATCCCGACCCATTTAAACAGCACTAAACCTCTAAAATCTCGGCCCATTTAAACTGCACTAAACTGACCGTTCATCTCGTGATCGCTATTCGCATCAATGCTATAAACCCGCTTATTGAAATTTTGGCTGCCCCAAATCATCGGGTCGATCTCGAGGAATCCGTTCGGATAGAGACAACTGTGATTGATCAATTATAGGGAGAGAGGGAGTTGGTCGCACCGAAGGTGCCCGCTTCATGCCAATCAGCACAGGCGAGGAAATGTGTATCCCTATGAATGCCGGTGTTGTCGTCAAAAGTGTTCTGTTGCCGAAGGGATTCAGGTGTGTTGCCGCCTAAGGCGACCGGCCCGCTGAAGTGACGACAGATGTGTTACCGCCAAAGGCAGCCCATTACAGTGCCGACATGCACGGGTATGAACTAGTTACACACACACATAGCATGTAGCACGGTCCATCTTTTAAGGTCATGGCCTGTTTTTCTAAGCATGGTGCATCTATTGCAAGATGATAAGTTATGTTAAAATTGTAGCAAGACAAAGATAATATCTATTCAATTCCTCATCATATATTTCACAATAATATGATCATGCAAGACGGAGGAACAAACAACGGACAAAAAAAACTCATTTGACTTTGTCAAGCTGTCACTAATTCAAATAACAAAAATCTTAAAAGTACATAAAGCAAAACTAGAATGAAAGTTAGAGCTTCATCGAAGCTCTAGAAATAAATCTTAGCCGCTCATGGTGAATGTGGCAATAAAGGTGTTAATGAAGGTGGATGAAAGATTCATGATGGCTCTTCTTCTTCTCTACTTCTGAAACCTCCTCCGATGATGACGGCTTAAAAACCAAAATTCGGATCCTTTTCTTCAAAAGAGATGGTATATATATATATATATATATATATATATATATATATATATATATATATATATATATATATATATATATATATATATATATATATATATATATATATATATATATATATATATATATAGAGAGAGAGAGAGAGAGAGAGAGAGAGTAGTGATACATTGCGGCGGGTAACATGCGGGCTTAAAGTGCGGCGACCCCCTTCGGGGGTATTTTTGGGATTTTTTTTTTTGGGGATTGATCACCCACCCTTGGATTGGACACACAAAAAATTTCAGCCCGATCCAAGGCTTGCATGTAGGCCGTCCAAATGTGTTGATTTTTTATCGGTCGTTCAATTTTTTCGCCATTTTGATCAACACATTTGGACGGCGTATAGGTCTTGGATCGGGCTGAAATTTTTTGTGTGTCCAATCCAAGGGTGGGTGATCAATCCCCAAAAAAAAAAATCCCAAAAATACCCCCGAAGGGGGTGCCGCACGTTAAGCCCGCATGTTACCCGCCGCAATGTATCACTTATATATATATATATATATATATATATATATATATATATATATATATATATATATATATATATATATATATATATATATATATATATATAAATCCTTGTAGCTTAAGAGAGTAGTTTTCATTCGCTAGTTGACCCTAGCCATCTAATTTAGGATGTCAGGTGCTCTGATCGCCATGGCCGATTGATCGGCGCTCAGGCCCGATTGATTGGTCAATGCGATTTCTTTGTCTTCATGGGGGCTGGTCATAGGGATGTTTTCGAAGGTCTCTTTCATTATGGATTGGCCACATTCCTTCTTTTCGTCAATGCTCCATTTAATGTTGTTTTCGCTTTGAATAGCTATTTTTTTGTCAATTATGTAAACATACTTAATTACATTGATTTAGTATAGATGCAACATGATCAAAGAAAAGTTTAGGGACATAAATATGATATATTTACGTACCGATCAAAAAGCAGAACATACAAAACTTATACCCTCTGCAAACCCTAGCATCTCACTTGCATGTAGATACTATTCAAATATCTTAATACAAAGATTACAATACAATAATTGTACTCAAATCTATGTGTGTGTGTGTGTGTGTGTGTGTGTGTGTGTGTGTGTGATGATATATTTTATTTCATTGAATTCTTTAGATTTAAGATCAATAAGTTCGAAATGGCCTTTCTTTGGATTCTCTTCTTGTCATGATTAGTACTAGTAATTGTTCTTACCCTAAAATAATAATAATAATAACAAGAATATTACCATATTAAAACAACAACACAATCATTACTCCGTGATTTCTATATTGCAAGATTATGAATTTTCATTGATGCATTGGCCCTATTTTAAGCTGCATATATTAAGGGTTACTTGAATAACTACCATCATCTTTTTGTTGCCTGTCTTAATTTAATCTTGTGTTTGCTATGGATGAGTATACTTAGCATGGTTATAGAAGTTGCGAAGTGGTCTTTCCGAGATGAGACCGTGCTCATCCAAATTATAACAGATTATATAAGAAAGAAAACAAGACGACAACCATATATTTTCTGAAATCATGGAACAAAATTATTGTAGAGTTTAAGAAGAAAATCGGACATGATTGACAAAAGAAAAAATTTAACAAGTTGAGGGTGTCCTACAAAGAATTCAAAAAATAATGTGATCAACATATATGATTTGGATGAGATCCTATTAAGAAAATAGTGACGGCTTCAGGCGATGGTTGGGAGAACTATTTGATGGTAACTAATGTAAATTATTTATATTATATATTGTGATTAATTTAACATATATTTTCTTTATTCATATGCATAATTAAATTTGTTTTTATATTTTTTTTAACAGTCGAATTCCAGTACCAGGCATTCAAACACAAGAGATGTCCTCAATTTGAAGAGCTGAACTTGATATATGGATATACCACTACGACAGGAGCAGGAGCAAGGGCATCTACCCAACCTCCCTTGGATTTTAAAAACGATATACTAGAGCTAGGAGAGAAGTCTCATAATCCACTGGATATCGGGGATGGCAACGACATAGATGGCTTATTGGACAACGCATTATTGGCATTCCGTCAAACTGAGGACGAGAGGGCTGATTTAATTCGCTCAAAGAAGGAAAAAGCTATAGATAATAATGATAATTTGTATTCAATCCTGAAGTCCATACAAATATAATAGGGATAATAGACCTACCTTTGCTGTTATTGGTGAAAGTGGGGATGCAAATCATAAGCGATCGATCATTTCAACAGTTCTTCATCATAATTGATGATGAAAGGATAATAAAATTATTGTGCACCATGTTTGGAGATAACTGATAACAGTCAAGATAACTCTTTTTACACAATCAACAAGTTTATGTTTTAAAATTTATAGCGATCCATCTTATTTCTGAATTTAATAACATTTGAGATGCATTTTATTTCTCTAGCCTTGTTTTTATTACTTTTATAGTATTTTTAACTATGTTAATTATTTTACTATATTTTTTACAGTGTTAATTTGTTTAGTTAATCCCTTATTTCTTTAACTTATCTTAAGTCTTGTCATGATATTTTTATATTTTATTGGCATATACTTTACCATTGTCTACAAAAGTTTATTTAGATTCAATTATGTTAATTGATGAAGAAAGCAATAATAAATAATTGCATACATGTATTTTGATTATTAAGAAATCATCAATGATGGAATTGATTCTTTGAAATGATTGCAATGAGTTTTACTATTAAAAAGAACAAGTGCAACTCTATCAAAAGAAGCTAAGTGAGACAGCTGCAAACAAGAAGCTTATTTTGTATTCAAAGTATTGACTAGACACCCGGAAGATATAAAGACTTGTTTCGGATAAATCAATATGTATTTTAAATTTTATATTACACACTCAGGAGAAAAAATTTTCTTCATAATTCAAAGTTCATTACAGTAAAGGAACAACTGGTGACATTTTGTATGAATGTTGCATGCATAGAATGTAGCATCCATCCCAAACACACAAGATATTATCCGCTTTGTCCATGCCCATACGAGAACTTCCAAGGGGATCACCCATCCTAGTACTACTCTCGCCCGAGAAGCTTAACTACAGAGTTCTTATGAAATCTGTAGCGGCACACGGTTTTAAACGCGTCTTCTATGTTTGAGAGGAGAAATTATATAAGTAGCTCATTATCTCCTTCTCTCCAAGTGATATGGGACTAACTCGTGGCCTTGTACACCTCACCTCACCTTATCCATCTTGGCATCGCAGCCTCAGAAGTCTTGGCTCTTGGCTATTGGATCTTGGTCGTCAGATAGAAAGTAATCAATATATAACAAATAGATTCTAATATTATGAAAAAAAAATAAGTTGACACTTTCGTAGGGTGCTAATTGCTTTGGTTCAATTATCAAGGTATGGAATTAGGCCATCTTTATTTTCCCAAATGTCTTCTCATAATCGTAATAGCCCCAAATCTTACCTTTATTTTAAGATAAATATGTGATTATCGTCTTTTATTCTTAATTATATTTTATGAATGTAAAGTTATAAAAAAATAATTCAGATGCAGGATTGCATAGAAGCTATTGATAGTACTTATGTGAGTATTTCTGTTTCTACTAAAATCAAATTTCTTTTAGAGGATCGATAAAATGAATGGGTTATTCCCCATGAATGGATTTTGTAACACTTGTGGTGTTAAATTTGGTGAAAATAAAAGACCTCCTTGGGCATTTTCGTCATTCTTAGTCATATTTTTTTCTCTGGGTTTATTATGAAAGAATAAGTCGTAAACCCATGAAATATTTTACGTTCACTTTTTCTATGGCTTCGAACACGTCGCAATGGTCATAATTTCTTCGTTCGAACTCGGAATCGAACGAAACCAGCGCCATTACGACCGGCTCAGAAAATTCTACATATTGGCCATATTTTTGTACAGTAGTTATACTGTGTAGTATCCCATTTTATCCATGAACCCGATATAGTTGGTGCATCTTGGTGTGATCGCCTTTTCCCTGTCCGATCTCAAAATTTGATAAAATCGATGGCATTGTGCTCAGATCTTTGATACAGATGTATTGAACCTAGTTTAGGACCCTGGGGACCCTTCTATCCTATTGAAGTGACCACGGACCAGTTTTTATCAGTTCAACCCTAAAATCTTCGACCGAAGTCAGATTCGAGCAAGACAAGATCCAATGGGTCCCTCATCCCTTGACCAACCTATGTAAATCCTTGATTTGAGTGATTTATAGAGGTAACAACTTATACGTTTTAAACTATGGTTGTCAGTTTCTCCTTCGATGATACATCGAACCGATAAGCATGAGGAGCGTGGACAACCGAGTTACTTTTCAGGTGAACATGATTAATCCTATTTTGGTTAGAATAAGTTGTAGTTGTATATGTAAAATAATTAATAAACTTGCATGTGGCATAGTATGTCCAATGCATGTAGGCGAAAAACCGGTACTGCATGTGGGAGGTGGGCATATTATCCCTTATCTCTGAATAATTATGTAATATTTTGATATCTATAGCAGTGATTAGCTCAATCTAGATTCACACTAGGATGCATGCAAACAAATAGATACTTGTACTGATTAATTATGGGTATTCTGTTGAATGGCTGTGTTTGGTGACCATGGGTCTCATGGTGCAGTCCAGTTGCTACTAAGCAACGAAGGCTGGTGGTCTCAGTGGAGATACCGATGGTTGTACTTCCTCAGTCGAGGTTCTTTTCCCAGAGAGAAGACTTACTACTCACGGGCATGGGTAGGGGACCCGAGTGCACAGGATGGGAGGTGAACCATCACCTGTACACAATCCGAATAAAATAGGTAGGGTCACAGGGTTGGACATGCGGTAAAGCCCGAGTGGCCTAGTAGTCTACCCTTGGTGAAAGACCAAGCCCCCTTATGGTCATATGGGTATTTTTGACTCTCTAGGTATGCTTGGACCCTGGTTTCTGTTGGCAGACTCAGTTAAAAAACTATCGATTCACTTTAGGAGTATGTAGAACTAACCTTTGGTGATTAGTGCATACTTTTAAATCTAGATGATTACTTGTCTTACATTTACTGGTTGTAATTGTAATATAGTAGAACTACCATATTAGCTAGTTGAATTGCCTTACTTGTAATATATGTATTTATGTGTTATCGCTCGCGTAGATTCTAGGAGGGCGGGATACGACTACGGTTTACCCTAGCTAGTTTAGGGTTAATAGTTCACTGAGTTTACTTTTGTAAACTTACCCCGTTGTTGCATACTCTTTTCAGGTACCGTAGAGCCTTCACAAGTGCTTTCTAGAGGAGTTTAGCGGTTGAGAGAGAAGGACACTAGAGATGTTAGTTATTTTTGTGTTATTTCCAATTGATTATGTAATAACTGTGGAACTACGTTTTAGATGCTTTGAATAATGCCAGAATCAGTAATGTTTCCCTGGTAAGCTTCTTCTCAAGCTTCATGCCCGGTAGGCCTTTCCTCAAGGCCAAGCTATTGGGCTTCTACTCAAAGCCGTATCTCATCAGCTAGTAAGTTGTTCATGATAAATTAGTAATAAATAATAAAATAATAAAATCAACTTTGCGACCTTATAACCCTGATTTACCCTTAAAACCCCATCACCCCCGGGTTTGACTAGTTTACCCTTGTAGTTGGATCCAAGGCCGCGTGACAGATATCATCTTCTTCCTCTCGATCCCATGTGAATGGGTACTTGACACTTAATTTGATAAAGAAGATGGAGTTTTTTTTTCTCATGAATCGATTTCTTAATACCAAATTTGAAAATATCTTCATTATCTTTTTCAAGATTGAGCATGTTGACAGCGAGGGGCAAAACGGTCTGATTAAAAACCTAGGAGGGTGGAATAGCAGTCGAACATGTTTGACTGACAGAATTAAACGGAATGGAGGAGTAAGTCTTAGGGCTTTTTATAAAAAATAAAAATTATTTAAATAACATCATATCTTTTGAAATTTCAAAACTAACGCTCTGATCAGCTCTGGCAACGACATGGTGGGTCAGCGCCGAAAAAAGCCCTCCACGTTGGATGCTTTATATATATATATATATATATATATATATATATATATATATATATATATATATATATATATATATATATATATATATATATATATATATATATATATATATATATATATATATATATATATATATATATATATATATATATATATATATGGGTCAGGATCGGATGACCCATCAAAATTTTGACCCATTAATAACCCAGCACCCTTTGAGGCACCTAGAGGTTTTAGAATGGGCTAATGTTTTGTAGACATGTTGTCTATGATATGTTGATCATCCTCACAAAAAATCAGCTCATTCTAAAACCTCTAGGTGCATCAAAAGGTGCTCTTCAAACCAACGGTTAAAATTGACAGTGAAAAACCGTTGATTTGAAGTGCGCATTTGATGCACCTAGAGGTTTTAGAATGGGCTGATTTTTTGTGAGGATGATCAACATACCATAGACAACATCCCTACAAAAAATCAGCCCATTCTATAGTCTCTAAGTGCCTCAAAGGGTGCTGGGTTATTAATGGGTCAAAATTTGCTTGGTCATCCGATCCTGACCCTATATATATATATATATATATATATATATATATATATATATATATATATATATATATTAATGGTGAACCCGACATCCAAGATGTCGGGTTTCACTGCAACTATGTTACCGTGTTTAGTGTTAACCAGCATCTCAAACTTGCATGAATTAGGGCATTTAGACATGTGTTATCTTGTTTAGTGTCAACCATCTCAAACTTTCATGAATTTGGGCATTTGGACATAACCTTGCAATATGTTGTAGTGTTTAGTTCAAAAGGAAACTCTGCATCTCGATTGTAGAATTCATCGTTAAACAATATGGTGCGTGTTTTTCGCACTGACCCACCACATGGCTATCAAAGCTGGTAAGAACGTTACTTTTGGAGTTTCAAAAGATGTGATGATATTTAAATAATTTTATTTTATTTATAAAAATATCCCTAAGTCTAATAACGATTAAAAGGGGAGTGACTTACTAAATAGTAAATAAATTTGGTGGGTAAGTCAAATTTGCCCAAAATTTTATTTTGGAAATATCATTTTTTTCATAGTGAGGACCAACTTCTTTATTTATCGAATGACTTAAAATAGTCGCCCCGAACCACGGAATCACCATGGTTCGAGGTCCAGCCAACGACACATGTCCCCACCCGTTTGATCACCCGGCCTGTATGATGGGAGTCCCCTGGGGCTCTCTCAGTGGCCTGTAGATCTCAACAATCCGGAACCGTCCAAAGGACGAAACTAACAGGTGTCGATGGTCGGACCCTGAACCACGGTGATACCATGGTTCCAGGCGACTAAGTTAAGGGCTTTATTTATGTTGGGAAGGATCCTTTATGAGTAAGAAAAGGATTAATGTGGCCATTTCTTGAAATTGGGATCAAATTCTTGGAGGAATCATTGTGGGCATGAAAAGAATTAAATGCAAAATCTCTTAGGGTATGAAAATGATTATTCAACTTTGTGGGTTGCAAGTTGATTGCAGTCTTTCATCTATAATGACTTGACAAAACAGCTACCTCTTTTCCTCCACACGTCTCTGTAGAATGGATATAGATGTCTGTTGGTGAAGAGGTTAGTGATTGAGATTATTATATATATATAATAATACAGGTTTCTTGATTTCTTTATAGCATGATTGCTGTTTTATATGGAGTCCAAACAAACTTGCAATCAAAATAATTGAACTTCTTTAAAACTTTTTTCATCCTAATATGATAGTGACCTTTTTTTTTTTTTTTTTAATCTTTCAAATTATCAGTTTTGCTTCCCTAAAAGAGTTGGAGAATGAAGAGTGGTAGCGCAAGCGAACATAGAGCGATTTCGCGTAAACCAAACTTCGGCAAAATGATCGATCATCATCGACTGAAAGCTTATATCAATATGAAGATCAGACTATCATTTGTTGGATTGGTTGATTTTGACTCTAAATAGATGATGTTGGGGGCATTTAGAACTTAGATCTATAGGACTGAAGCATAGAAAGGGATGAACACGTTACTCGTCAATCAATTTTTATCGCAGGTATTAAAACCCCTCGCACACAAGAAAAATCATAAAAAAACCGATCATCGCGAAAGTCTTACCGAAAGTGTCTTACCAAATAACGTGGCACCCATTCACAACGCACCTTTTTGCCAGCTGCTCCGGGAAGAGTGCGCTCACTTGTCTGGGTGGGTGAAAACAGACGGCTATGATCACACCACATCATTCGGTAAGAGTTTCGGTAAGAATGACATTTCTCCAAGAGAAATCATAAAAAAAAACTGATCAAAACACAGTGATAACTCGGCACCAAACACAGTATTTTGCAATATTTAAACAGTGCATTCAACACAAAGGACCAAGAAGATCACTTTACTTTCGTATATCAAATATACTACTTATGAGGAGATTTTACAAGATTCGGCAAAGTATCCCTTTTCGGCTGATCGAATCCTTCCTATAACAAAGCCGATTAAAAATCCGATCACGTATCCAATAACAAAGCCAATCGATCAAGACTCTGATTGACGCCAAGATATACCCATGGGGACCGTCGTCACCCGCGGATCTATAGCCGCTTTTATTTTTAGTAGACTAGAAAGTGGCCATTACATAATGGCCTGAAGGTCTTCCCTTACCAAGCCAGGGATGACATCAGAAATTCCATCAATCCAGTAACCCTCCATCCCACGGATTCAGGCTTCCTGTGCAAGTTAGTGGGTCGCACTGTTAGCGGTACGTGGCACCCAGTGCACCGTACTGGTTGGCAAACAATGACAACACCGCATATAATCTACAATAATCGGACATACATAAGAAGGGATACCCTTGCTCACCGCTAAAGCATCAAAAGCCCTCTGCTAGGGGTGGCAATGGGTCGTGTCGGGTCGGGTCTCAGTTTCGGGTCGTGTCCAAAACTCCTAGACCCGGACCCGACTCGTCTAGATCCTAAACCCGTACCCGACCCTTTTATAAACGGATAGATCCGATAAGACCCGTTTGCCACATGGGTTTATCCAGTGGACCCGATCCGACCCAGTCCAACTTGACCCGACCTAACCCGATAGACCTGCTGATACTATATATTACCCTATCGGATTGCAGGTAGACCCGACCCGTTGAATTTTAAACGGTTCTTCCCGGATCGACCCTAAACCCAGACCCGACCCGTTTATTAAACGAGTCTATCGTGTCGACCGGTTTACGACCCGAACCCGTTTACCCTGACCCAGACTTGCTAACTTTGCGTCGGGTCTGCTGTGTCGGGTCCGAAATTGCCAGCCCTACCCTCTGTGCATCCGTAAAGATAGTCGTGTTCCTGCTACGTCTTCGAACCTAATCTTCGAAGGCCCCCTTGATTGCCATAAGCTCCGCCTGCAAAGGACTATCCACTCGACACCTGAAAGCTGCTTTTTTTTTTGTTGGTGAAAATGAGATACAATAATCAGGAGGAAGATTACATAAGGTCAGCCATGTCTTATATGATAGTACATAGAACAATTCAGGTGAGCATTAGTGGTTATGTCGGATGGAAACTCAACAGTCCAGTGACGCGATGTTGTCCCCATACGTCCGACGCCGGCAAGGTGGTCGGTAACAGTATTCCCTTGACGGGAGATGTGTGAATTTCGAGAATGAGGATTGGTGTCGAGCACGGTACAACAGTCCATCAGTACCGAACATAGGTGGCCTCGTAGCTACACCCGAATCGACACCGTCACTGACCTCATGCTCGGAGAACCGCTCAACCGAGCCAGTCAATTCCGGGACATCTCGCTCACCGTTGTGCCTCTCTGTTACCTTCTTTTTCTCTATGAAACATAGCCAAAATGGAAATAAATGCCAAGAAATATTTGAATGCAGCGACCTAGAAAGGAAACAGATTGCACCCCCTTTCTGGATGACTTTGTATCAGTCATTGCTAAGGAGAATCACATCTCTAGACTTCTTTTGCTACTCGTTTTCTCTCCAATATATATAAAAAAAAAAGAGAAATGATATTCAGCCCGAAGGTTTGTCCCGATTTTGCTTGTCCGATTGACATGGCAGCGTGCAATTGGTGACTGAAACCCATTAGCGATTTTAAAATCTTTAACAGCACCAATTGCATGCTGCCACATCAATCGGGCCGACGAAATCGGGAAAACCTTCGGGCTGAATAGCATTTCTCTAAAAAAAATCGTGAATGGTTATAATCTTTGAGTAATCCCTCGGGAGTAATTCTCCGGAGGAGAACTGGTGGAAGAAAAAAAAGTCAACCCCCCTGTAAGGGGTCTGATCCTCCTGCGATAGTGCTTAATTCGACTAGTTCCTCTCCGGGGGATCAATCTCAGTTGATCACCGAATTGCATCGCGCCCATCACGGGAGGATCACCCCCCTTGCAAGGGATCACTTTTTTTGACTAGTTCCTCACCAGGTGATCACTCCTGGAGGATCACCGAATTGGATCGTACCCCCTCACAGGTGGATCAACACCCTTGCGGGGGATCACTTTTTTCAATCGGTTCCCCTCCAGGAGATCACCGAAACAGACCACGTCTCTCATAGAAGGCTCACTCCATGAGGATCACCCCCTCGCGGGAGGATCACTCCAAGAGAATCACCCCCCTTGTGAGGGATCACTTTTTTTTGACCGATTTCCTTCCGAGGGATCACTGAAACTGATCGCACTTCTCGCATGAGGATCACCCGCCCCCCTCACAAGAGGATCACTCTAGGAAGATCACCCCCCTTTTGGGGATCACTCTTTTCGACCGGTTCCCCTCCGAGGGATCACTCCCAAAGGATCACCGAACCCACCACAAGAAAGGCGTTTATTGACGACGGTAATACTATTTACTGTCCGTAAAAAGACTATTAATGTCAACGGATCAATATATAGCCATCGGTATAACATATTTAATTTTTTACTAATTTTTTAGATATTTTATACCGACGACGAATTAATACCCGTCAACATAAATAATATACCGATAGCAATGGTATGTACCTTCGGAAAAATATTATATTACCGACGGGTTATACATGTTTCGTCGGTACTATATGTTTTAAAATCTTAATTGTATTTATTTCTTTACCAACAGTTAAAATTGTTCATGTCGCTATTAAACTTTGATTTAAACCAACGGATTGTTTACAACCCGTCACTAAAACTGTATACAGATCTGTGATCTACTCTCCCCTCCCCTCCTGTCCCTTCTGGCGCGCCTTCAGCCTTGATCCACCGGCACCGTACGTCTGCTTCTTCTCCTTCGATGAGTCCTCCTCCTCCTCCCTCTCCAATAACCCTAATTTTATTCCAAATGGCACCCTATAGTTTGAAATGTTAGCACAATACTCCTCTGTCAACTACTTAATTTCCTCATTTGATCATTTTTATCTTATTAAAACTGAATTGAAGGGGGCAACATCTAGGTTTTAAAATATTGGGGGTTGTGTTTTTGAGCTAAACTTCAGGGGGGCAAATTGTTATTTACCCAATCCAAAATTTAAGGGAGGATGGCCCCCCTTAGTCTCTATGTAGTTCCGTCTCTACGTCCATGCTGGCCTCCTGGACCCCGAACCACGGGATATCGTGGTTCGGGGTGACTAATTTTCTATATTAGCCTCAAGACACCATAATTTGCTATATTAGCCTCAGGACACCATAATTTGCTACATTAGCTAAGGTCCCTACAAGTATAAATTCGTCTTCGGAATGAGCATATATTCGTCTTCGGAAAGTGCATGTATACATTCGTTTTAGAAAGAGTATACACTCGTCTTCAGAAAGTGTATATATTAGTTAGGGTTTAGAGTTTATGTTAGGCTTAGTGTTTAGGTTTAGGATTAGGTTAGGTTTAGTGTTTAGGTTTAGGTTTAGAGTTTAGTACCATTATGGCACCATCAAAGGGTTAAGCACCATTATGGCCCCAATCATAGACTGCCTCAAGAAGGGCGAGTTCGAGTAGACGATTGCCGCCTCCAAGGCCTTCGGGGAGATCAAGATCGAAAAGAATGGTTGAGGCCCCCGTCATGCGCCTCCCTGATTTTTCTAAAGTTTTTGAAGTGGCCTGTGATGCCTTAGGGCTATGCATAGGTAGTGTCCTCTCCCAAGAAGGTCAACCCATTGCCTACTTCAGTGAGAAGCTGAATGACACTCGTCAGCGGTACTCTACCTATGACAAAGAATTTTAGGCAGTGATCTAATCTCTTCGTCATTGGCGGCATTACCTGCACCCACAAGAATTTGTCATCTACTTCGACCATGAGGTCCTGCGGTACATCTACTCACAGAAGAAGTTAAATGCACTTTCACCCTGTGCCATAAGGGGGAAGTAAAAAACAAGATCGCCAACGCCATCGGTCGTCGTGTGTTTTTCCTGTCCAAATTGACCACTATGGTGAGGGTTTTGAAAAATTAAAGGCTGAGTACGATTCATGCCTTGACTTCAGTGAAATATATGCCTTGTTAATAGATGGGTCCATTCGAGAGGTTGATGGGTACCTCATGCAGGATGGCTACATCTTTTGTGGTCGACGGTTGTGTATTCCTAGAACCTCTCTTCGCAAATTTTTTGTTTGGGAACTGCACGCTGGTGATCTTGCCGATCACTTCGGTAGCGAGAAGACCATCGAGGTCGTCGAATACCGATTTTTTTGGCTGAGCCTGAAGCAAGTTGTCACTATGCATATGAGTCCGTGTCACACCTGCTAGCTGGCTAAGCAACAAAAGCAAAATACCAGCATGTACACCCCACTATCGATGCCAAACTGCCCCTGGAAAGATATATATAAGCATGAACTTCGTGCTTGGTCTCCCAAAGACCCTCAGAAAGCACGATTCAGTTCTAGTTGTGGTAGACCGCTTCCCTAAGATGGCTTATTTCTTGCCATGCTACAGAACCTCCAATGTGTTCCGAGTCGCCAAGATATTCTTTGATGGAGTCGTTAGGTTACACGGGTTGCCCAAGACCATCGGGTCCGACAGGGATGTCAAATTCACCAGTTTCTTCTGGAAGATCCTATGGCACAAATTAGGCACCAAGCTTCAATTCTCCACTGCATTCCACCCTCAAACTGATGGCCAAACGAAAGTTGTCAATCGAAGTCTGAGGAATCTTCTGTGAACCTTAGTAGGTGAACATGTCAGGAATTGGGATCTTAAACTGTCTATTGCCGAGTTTACATACAATGCATCTGTTAATAGAACTACCGGTATGACTCCTCATGAAATCGTACATGGTTTTAAGCCTAGGCAACCTATAGACCTTACTCTAATAGCTGATTACCATAGAGTCTCCGAGTCTAAATCTTCATTTGTATTACATATGCATGAGTTACATAAAGAAATCAGTAGCAAAATCAAACAGAGCAATGCTGACTATAAATTACGAGCCGATGCTCGAAAGCGAATTCAAACTTTTAACGTCGGAGATTATATGATGGTCCGGATCCGTCCGAAACAGTTTACCCCGGGAGCTATTAAGAAGCTACATGCACGCAGTGCTGGTCCATTTTGGATCCTAAGGAAGATAAACGACAATGCCTATGTTATCGAACTGCCCAATGATTTTGGCATTAGTCTTACTTTCAACATTGAAGATCTAGTGGCTTACAAGGGCTCAAATTTCAAACCTAATAATCCTTTGATAGGTGAGCCTACCTGGACCCTGCCTTTGAGAGCCCCTCCCTACCTCCACCTCCCCCAAATCCCCCAAATTATACAGTAGAAGGCATTGATAAAATTATGGATTATGAAATTGTCTCTGGTAGAGACGGTAGAACCCGGCGGTACCTGATTCGATGGAAATGGAGACCCCTTCTGAGGATGCATGGGTAGAGCATTAGGAACTTCAAAAGCTTGACCCGGATCTGCTGGAGCTGTACAAGAGCCGCACCAAGCCTTACTCGACATGGTCGAGTTCTCTCCCACTGTGGGAGAATGATGGGGACATTGAACCGCACCCATGGCATGTGTACCTGTCACACCCCAAATTTCGGGCAAATAAGATGCTCCAAAATTTGGAGGTGATTAAAGATAAATAGAAGCCTCAAAGAATATCAACTACCACCATTATGATATATGACTCATATTCATTTCACTAATAATCATAACCCATTATCTCAAGTCCCAAACGGATTAATACAAATCTCTTATTACATAACTGCTGAAAGAGAAAACTGCTAACTACTAATAAAATATCTGATTATCGCCACTCCAAGACCACGCCTGTCTCTAATCACCAATTATTGCTGACCTGAAACTGGATCTGCCCGTGGGAATGGGCAGCCCCCATAGAAATGGAAGATTAGTCTACGTAAAGACTAGTAAGACTACTAATACTAAGCTACTACTCCAGCATACAATTTAGTATATCTAAGCATGCATTCTAATATATAATGTCAATGATATACAATATGCCACAATTGTTAATTCCATGCTCATATAATAATTTAGTTTTGCATAAAAAGATATCTATATATTTATTTCAAACATTTGTGAACCGTCAGATTTCTACCAGTTCCGATAACAGAAACCTACTGGATACAAGTTACCTTAGATCCTCCAGTAGAAAGTTTTACCCAAATGGCCAAAAGGGGTTTCCCGTCTCTCACGGAGGAGCTCTACCGCCCATCTTACTTTTTCGAGGTCATACCTCAGGAGTGGACTACTAGGCCAAAGCTCTCAAGCCCCTGGCTTTACCGCCTGCCCAACCCTGTGACCCTACCTACTTTATTCAGATTGTGCACGAGTAGTGGTTCACCTTCCACTCGTGCACACGGGTCTTCCTACACACTTCCCTCTAGGAAGCAATAATGTCACATCTCAGTCAAATGATGATTCAGTATTATCCACCCTACCTCAGTTACCGAGACAGCCGGTATCGTTGCTCGTCGGCAACTCAACCAAGTTCACATATAAGTTATTATATCTCACGCATAATTCATAAGTGATTGTTATATCTATATTCATAGAATGACATGTTCTCAATATACTATTACCATGCTATCAAATATCTCATTGTTCAAGTTTAAAGCAATTAGACGGTAACCATCTTCGCATGTAATGATGTGCCCACTCCTTACATGCGATTTAACACATGCATTAGGCACATCATTCCCCATGCAAGCTTTAGAATACTACAAAGCTACACTAAACAGTCTACTATTGTAGATGACATAGTAAGAGTAACTTACTTTAGTTAGAATAGCAACCTTCTGTACCAGGTGTCCTAATGTCCACACCCGGGTATCCAAGTGCACGACCACCACTAGGAAGCTCCAATGCTAAAAACACATCAAATAAGAAGGCATCACTAACCTAGCAACTAAATGACAATGGGTCGGTAGATTTGGATTGCACAAGCGTGATTGATAGGATGAAGGTTCGTAGGGGTCAAATCGGTGCGATACGGTGGCTAGACCTACCCTCGACATGGGCAAGTGTGTACATGGGTTTCGAGCTAACCCATGAGATTTTTCCATTCTAGATGATTATAAAAATATGGCCTATGGAAGAAATCCGGGTCACCCTCGGCAGGGGACCGGTGCCGGGTTAGTAACACGGGAACCCGTGCAACTATACGACCCAAAATTAAATTCTATAAGGTACATATGGACTCAGGTTGTTAAACCCAAGCCATCAGGCCCATCTTGGAAAATTAATTCTAATGCCGCCAATTTCGTCCAAATCCGAATTCGGACAAAAAAAAAAAAAAAGACGATCGAACCATGGAAGCCGACTAGCTCGGTTTCATGGCTATAAATAGGATTTTAAAAGTGATTTCTACATGATGAAACCAGGATTATCATGTAGTATTTTTTGATCCGGTTCCAATGCCGCCAGTTTCGCGGCATTCCGACATCGGACGGAGAATCTATGGTCGAACCAAGTTTGGCTGGTTCAAGGGTCTGGTTCGAATGAACCAGGCCGGTTCATTGCATACTATGCAGTCGGGTCGGTTTAGAGGGATAGTCGGGTCGGGTTCAGATTTTAAATATTTAATGGGGTAGAATCCAACTTAATACAAATCTGAAAATGCCACCCATGTCCCTCTTCTTCTTCAACAAGAGAAAAAAACAGAGCAATGGGTTCACTATGAACCCATCGCCTCGGCACCCATTTTCCGATCACCCCGTGCCGTTCAAACGCGGGGTTGTGGTCTCCTAGATGCCCCAACGCCGTCGGGGTCGCTAGGTCCGTGAGGTGCTCGGCTCGGCATGGACGTCTCTTTGGTTGGGGCTGATTGGTTAGATCTCGTATGGGGAGTGCATGGCCGGTGATGGTGTCATGGTGGAGAGAAGAGGAGGAGGAAGCAAGGTGATGGGCGGCTTACCTTGGTGGGCTCGAAGATGAAGATGTTGTCGTGGGTGGTCGAAGGGGAGTCATATGGAAGGGTTGCATGGTGGAGGTGCTCCTCTCTCTTTCCCTCTCCCTCTCTATACTTCGCTCAGTCATCCGGCAATGATAGGTGAGTGGAGATGCTTTAAATAAAATCTGAGGAGACAAGATGCATGAGACATGCCAAAATTTAAGGGCGACGGATCAGATCTGCTAGATTTTATTTGGATGGCTACCGATCCTCTTCTTCAAAAAAGTACGGCTAGCATGGAGGGCATTGAATGGTGATTTGAGCCTTTGTCAAAAAGTGACAGCTAACACATAAATGAGAAGAGAAGGTCTTCAACAAAGTTGACAGATGGGTTCTGGTTTTTTTTTATTTAATATTATTTTATTTTATTTTCAAGGAAAGCAAGCCTTGGGGAGTTAGACTTTCCACTGACACCATGCAATGTTGGGTATAACGGGTCGGGTCGCTCCTGCAAGTTCCACATGCTGTCATTCCTGCTCGTAACCAGAAATTACTCTAAATTTATCGTTTGGGCTCCGATTTGCATAGGCGAATAATCCACGGAGAATGATTCGACGAGCCAGACGCAAGTACGCTAGCCTCGTCCACATCCGAGCATTCTATACTATCTAGATTTGGAGAGCCTAAAATAAGGAAACTAATACCACCAGCCGTCGGGACTCTGGTTCAACTCCAGAAAATCCCCTTGAGACGGCCTTTAACGAGGTGGGTTAATGGTGCGATCATGTTGAATTTTGATGGCCCTAGTTATATCAAATTAATATCCCATGAGCATGGTGTTATTTTCATACTATTCATACTCACCTCAAACCGGTGCAGACAAACCGATGTTGTGACGGTCCAGCAACCCTGGTCACAACAGTGCAATATGTACACGTAATTAAATCACATTGTCACAAAAATGACAGTCACACATATAAACTATTTAAAGTAGTTCGAAATATCCGGGTATTACAGTACCAGTGCAGGAGGCACGCTACTTGAGCCTATGGCTTTGATCTGCTATTCAGAGCCGACCCTGTACCTTGGTGTTTTATTTTATTTCTGCATGTGTCATTTAGTCCCACCTCATTTTGAAGGGACTTTGGGTTGGTGTTGCAAGCCTTATATATAGACTGCCCCTTTGTCAGTTGATGGATGCTATGAATAATAAAATATTATTTTTCCTTTATATGTATGTTGAGAGAAACCAGGGTGAGGTTCATGAAACCCCAATCCCAAACCCTAGGCATGTGAAACCCTAAGTTTAGGTTAGGTGTGTGAAGCCCTAATCAAACCCTTAATTTCCCCCCACCTCTTGTCAGTCTATACCGCCGCCGCCCCCTCCCTGTACCCTCGAATCCCCTCTCTCTCGCGACCTCCCTCTTCCCCTCCCACTCCACCTCCGTGACTAGCCCCTCCTCCTCTCCCCTCCCTGTCTCTGCAGCCCACCTTGCACCCAGCCCCACCTTCATCCTCCCCGTTACCCCCCAGCCCGACCCCGACCCCGACCCTTACCCACGACCCCATTCCCTCCCCTTCCCCCACTTCTTTACTGGCCGCCAGTCCTGCGCCCCTCCCTCCTCTCCTCCCTACCTGTAGACCCTGTCGCCCGACTGCCTAGCCCAACCCGGCACCCCCCCCCCCCCTTCTCCTCTGCCCCATTCTGACGACCACCAACCACCCCACTCCCCGTCCCTTTGCAGGCCAAGCCCACCGCCCCCGCTCCCTTTCTCTGACCCCCAGCCAACCCGACCACCGACCACAACCGACCCACTCAAATCCCTCCCCTCCCCGATCGTTTGTCCTTCGTGGTCATGCATTCATGGCTGATCCAGACGGAGATCATGGTATCATCGAAGACTCTGGAGGTTTCCTGGATATCCGATCACCCGTCCTCGTTTCAATCGGGGAAAGAACGTCCAAGAATACATGGACCACATTGCCTACACCGTTAGTCGGGACACCGAATGTAGCCTAGGTATCAAAGATTGGTATCGTCGTTGGCATCCGGACACACCGCTGCATCAGAACCTAGACATGGCCCTCATACTTCTCGCACCGGTCTTGACCCCGCCAAAGACTACTCCTACTCAAGTCCAAACCCTGCTAGAGATTCCTGCACCAGTCCTGCCACTACCAGAGGTTCTCGAGGCTCCTCGTGACCCTCTGTAGGTATGTCTCTTCTCCAGTATGGTATCATCAATTAACACCACTAATTGAGTCTCCTGCATTTTATTGTGCCAACTATTGTTCACCTTCATGAGTAGAGTGTTTCCACCTATCCTGTGAATTTACTAGTGTTGATATTGCAAGTGGGACTACTATCATTTAAGCATCGTTCTTTTAATTCTTGGAATCAGAATCAAGCGAACTCGTGCTAGTATTTCTTTAAAAAACTATTATTCCATGTTAATCACTTCAGGTAATTTTCAAAATTGAATCTCATAATTGATAGTACGTATTGCCAGATCAATTAGCTACTGTCATCATCGTATTTGTTGTATTGCATCAGGAGTATACCCTATGACATACCATGAATCAGTAATGCTAGAATATTTAGAATGTGCTGAATTTTTATGAGGATGATCCCTTTACCTTAGAATGTCCACAAAAATCAACGCATTCTAAAACTTGTTGGGGCATCAAAGGTAGAAGCTTTATCGGCGATCAATTTTAACCGTTAAATTGAAAAGCATATTTGATACACCTAGAAGTTTCAGAATGTGCCGATTTTTTGTGGGTGTCCTATCTAAGATCGATAGGGTGATCATCCTCATAAAAAATCAGAACTTATATTTTAAATATTCTAGGGTTATGTACTAATTCACCATAAGTCATAGGGTTACTCTCTATGACATATCATAGGAATTCATTTTCCATATATATATATATATATATATATATATATATATATATATATATATATATATATATATGAAGAGCAATGCTATTCAGCCCGAAGGTTTTTCCGATTCTACTCAGCTTGATTGACGTGGTAGCATGCAGTTGGTGGTGTAAAAGACATAAATGTCACTAGTGGGTTTCAGCCACCAGTTGAAAGCGGCCATGTCAATCGGACCGGCGAAATCGAAAAAACCTTCGGGCTGAATAGCATTTCTCATAGAGGAATGTTGCAGTGAGCTGTGAGCTACCAGAGGGGAAAGTGAGCTGCACTTATTTTGACCCCCCTAGAACTTTTAGAATTTGATAAAATTTGGTAAAGGTGTTGTCTAGGGTAAGATGATCATCCTCACCAATTTTAATCAAATTCTAAAACTTCTAGGGGGCCAAATGGTCGAAGCAAAATCTGCAGATTTTAACAGTGATTGTTGACGGCAGATTTTGCGTCCACCATTTGATGACCCTAGAAGTTTTGGAATTTGATGAAAATTGGTGAGGATGATCATCTTATCCTGGACATCACCCTCACCAAATTTTATCAAATTCCAAAACTTTCAAGGGGATCAAAGTGAGCGCAGCTCACTTTCTAAAACCGGCAACTCAGCTCAACCTAACAGCCCCCTATACATATAGATAGACATACATACAGACTCGTGCCTTAACAAATCCTAACTTACCCTATATTGCGGTCACCTTCTTTTTCGTACAGGCCGCCACCTATCCTCCGGATGCCCCCCGATTGAACCCTTGTACCGGATGCAACGATAAAAACGGGAATCTCAACTTATCCCAAAGAAAAGAAATTAATTAAGATCAAAACACACCCTAGCTGTTATAAGATAGACTCGATCTCTAGACCTTTGGAATTTATTACAAGTACAAATAACCACACGCACAGCAAGGTGATGCCACCACGGGCTATGAAAAGGGTAACAATGAATGAATGAAGAGAGAACGAAATACGTCCTTACGCCAAAAAGACAGCCCACCATACCATCTCTCGATCTCCGCTGTCACCGAGGAGGCCTACTCGCCGGTGCCCACGGCAATCTTCGCGACTTCGCTCGGGGTGGCTCCGGGCTTGGATTTGTAGTAGAGGGTGACGTAGCCGAGGGTGGCGACGACGAGGAAGCCCCCCACGGCCATGACGGCGGGGCTGACCGGCAGGCTGCGCCGCTGGTGCAGCACGCCCCCCGGCAGCGGCCTCGGGGGCCGTCTCGTGGCCTCCGCCGCCCCGTGGCTATTTGCGTCCTCAACCCTCGCCTTGTTCACGTCGGCGTTGCTTCCTGACATCGTCTCTCTCTCTCTCTCTCTCTCTCTCTCTTCCTGATGAAGTGAGGGGGAGAGAAGGGTGTCCGTTGCCCATGTTAGGCTTGCATGCGGGGTTTCCACCTCCCGACACGTAGCTCCAGACCTATTCCAACCGATGCAGGTGGCGCCGAATGAGCAGATCTCGGATCAGATACCCCCAATAGACTTTGTGTCTGGAAGTATGTCCCCTTATGTCCAATAGCCGGTGGCTTTCTTTTCGGAAACGTCGAGTCAAGAGTTATATCCCTACCAGCTGACATCATACGCAGAACTTCGGGGCTTGTAGATAGTCTTACGTGTATGCTAAGTGGCCTCATACGTGAAACTTCGGGGCTTTTGGATGGGCTTAGGTGCTGCCCTAGGCACATTGGCTCCTCTCCCAGTTTCAGGTGGAAGGTGATCACTCTTAGTAGGGGTGGCAATGAGTCGGGTCGGGTTCGGTTCGGGTTGAGACATAGGTATAAGAGTAAAACACTCACTCCAAACCAAACTCGTTTAATAAACGGATAAAAAATTCAAACCCAAACCCGACCCGTCTAATAAACGGGTTGACCCGACCCGACCCGTTAAACCCGTTTACTAAATAGGTCGGGTCGGATTGGGTCAACATAACCCATGAAAACCTTTCGGGTTAGGTCAAGATGGGTTGGATTGGGCCGGGTTGGCTCGGGTCGGGTTGACACGACCCATTTGGTAAACGGGTCAAGTCGGGTCAATCGGGTTATAAGTACAAACCCGAACCAGACCCGTTAAATAAACGGGTCAATCGGGTCAACCCGTTTATGACCCGAACCCGTTTAGGCCAAACCCAAACCCGTTAACTTCGGGTCGGGTTCGGGTCAAGTTGGCGGGTCGAGTCAAGGATTGCCACCCCTACTCCTTAGTGACTCTTTACCGACTAGATTTTGGCCGTTCGGACACCCCCCATATCAAGGATTATCGGAGGTTGGTGTATTTGTTCATCGATCGACGAGTCGCCCACATTTACAGATCGAGAGGAAAACAGTGTTGTTGGCTAACTCGCGGGGGATGACCCTCCAATGAGACCGTGGTATAATTTAGATCAAAGACTTTCGAGATATTAGCCCCTATATGCTTTTGAAGGAGATAAGGATTTGTCTTTTCATCTGCAGATCCATGTAGTGTATGGTGGATTTTACTCCTGATCATCCATGAGAGATCCTACATCTAAGAGTATAGGATCGTTACCAAAAGCGGAAGAATCCATGGATGAAGAATTTGTGTGAATCACAATCTCCGATGCGTGTTCTCCGGACTTGGTTTCCACTCCCTGTGGCAAGAGGGATTTCTCTCTGGTGTGGACAGAGGGGGTATCCAGAAAACTCACGTAGAGATGTCGTTACCCGGGAGGGGGACCAAGTACCGTTATTTATAACCCTTTATGATTTCTCCCCATCAGAGAAATCAACAGATCCAACAGATGAGATTGATCTTAAAATTAGGCACAGTAGCCCAGAGCATATATAATTATGGTAAGCCCAATCAACAATCACTCAGGCCCATCCTTATTGGGTTTTAGCCTTATATGGACTGTGGACCTCACATGTGGGCATATGGGCCACATCTGGAAGCCCATAGGCATACAATCTCCTACTTGGACCACATTGACCACAATTTAAAATACATAATATACTTTTGTATATATAAAATAAATTTGAAACAAACTTTATGTGGTCAGGTGATTGGATATTCAAAAGAAACTTTAAATGCCGGCCAAAGAATTAAAAAACAAACTTTATGGCTTTTCCATAATGCAATAGGCCCTTTAACTTTAATGAGAAAGCTCAATGGTAAGGGTCAGACGGTCATGTGCTATCCATTTTAGAGCCGCACATTTTCTTCCATAACCACGAGTACCACTAAGACAAACCCACAAAGTAACTTAATCTGGGAAGCTGCATGTATGAGTGAACTTGGTTAAGATGTTCACTCCTAGAATAGACGTATCTTTATGTCTATACTTGGTCCTACTTTATAATCCCAATGGATTATAATATAATTTCCTTAATAATCCCAATGGATTAGAACACAATATATTTATAGTCAATCAGAAATAATATATTTAAGAAACTGAATGTCTTACACATCAAATACCTCAATCAGACCCATGGACTTTACATGCTCAATATAGATGCCAGGTGCTAGCCCCTTGGTCATCGGATCTGCAATCATATGGTCTGTACAGATGTGCTCAACTGAAATCTGATGTCTGTCAATCTTTTCTTTAACAACAAGAAATTTGGTGTCTAGATGTCTAGACCCACTGGAAAACTTGTTGTTATTGGAAAATACAATCGCCGCTGAGTTATCACAGAAAAGACTGAGTGGACGAGAAATGGAGTCCACAATCCGAAGGTCTGTGATGAAGTTTCTCAGCCAAATCGCCTGTGATGTAGCCTCATAACATGCAATGTACTCTGCAGCCATCGTGGAAGGTGCTGTAATTGTCTGTTTTTTACTCTTCCACGAAACTGCTCCTCCAGCTAATAAGAAGATGTATCCAGAAGTGGACTTCCTAGTATCTGGGCAGCCAGCAAAGTCAGAGTCTGTGAATCCTATAACTTCCAGCTCATCTGATTTCCTATAAGTTAACATGAAATCCATAGTCCCTCGCAGATACCTAAA
Source organism: Chamaelirium japonicum (assembly GCA_947650365.1). Lineage (NCBI taxonomy): Eukaryota > Viridiplantae > Streptophyta > Magnoliopsida > Liliales > Melanthiaceae > Chamaelirium > Chamaelirium japonicum. The sequence goes on from OX393554.1 coordinate 48,525,060, forward strand.
TACCTTCTTGGCAGCATCCCAATGCGCTTTGCCTGGATCACTTTGAAATCTGTCAAGTAATCCAACTGCAAAAGCAATGTCTAGACGTGTGCACATCTATACATACATAAGGCTATCAACTGCAGATGCATAAGGTATATCTGTCATGCTATCCCGCTCCATTTGATTTCTTGGGCTTTGGGATTTACTAAGTATATCCCCTTTATGTACAGGAGCTGTCCCGGATCTGCCTTTATGAAAGTTGAATCTTTTCAGAATTTTCTCAATGTAGGCTTTCTGAGACAAACCTAAAATACCCTTTGGTCTGTCTCTCCGAATTTCTATGCCAAGGACATAGGAAGCCTCACCTATATCTTTCATATCAAAGTTCTGGGATAAGAAAACTTTTGTATCATGCAGTAGTCCAAGTTCATTGCTGGCAAGCAGAATATCATCAATATATAGGACTAGAATTATAAATTTGCTCCCACTGACCTTTAGGTAAATACATTGATCAACAATGTTTTTCTTAAAACCAAAGGTCAGTATTACCTCGTTGAATTTAAGGTACCACTGTCGGGAGGATTGTTTTAGTCCATATATTGATTTCTTTAGTCTGCATACCATATGCTCTTGTCCTTTGTGTGAGAATCCTTCAGGTTGTTTCATGTAAATCTCCTCACACAAATTCCCATTCAGAAAAGCAGTTTTGACATCCATCTGGTGTAACTCAAGGTCAAACTGAGCCACCAGAGCCATGATAATTGTGAAGGAATCCTTCCTGGATACTGGAGATAAGGTCTCAGTGTAGTCAATGCCTTCTTTCTGAGTGAATCCTTTGGCTACCAATCGGGCCTTGTACTTTTCTATGTTACCTCTTGAGTCCCGTTTGGTCTTGAAAACCCATTTACAGCCAACGGGCTTCGATCCTTCAGGTAATACTATAAGGTCCCAGACTTGATTTTTAGCCATAGATTCAAGCTCATCATTCATGGCATTGAACCACTTTTCAGAGTTAAAACTGTTCATGGCTTCAGAAAAACTGAGGGGATCATCAACACAATGGTCATCTTCATGAAGGTAGACAAGTTAATCATTCGATATGGCAGGTCTTTTCTGTCTAGAGGATCTCCTCAACTCCAGTTGTGCTCCCACTGGTGGTACTTGCTGTGGGATAACAACTAGTTCAGGATCTTGATGGAGTGGTTCCTGTTCCACATTTTGTGGTTCTTGAATTATGGGTTGTATTTCCACGGCACGAGGCTGTCCAACTGAAAATGGAATAAACCCATATGGAACAGGTGCAGGAGCTTCCTGTAAAGGAGTATCCTGCTCTATATGCTCCTCAAACACTATGTGTCAAGGTTGCACACTCCCACTGATTGAGTCATCCTCTATGAACCTTGCAGTCCTTGTTTCTACAATCTTTATAGGAGAATATGAACAGTAGAACTTATACCCTTTGGACCTTTCCGGATAACCGATAAAATAACCTGATACGGTTCTTAGGTCTAATTTCTTAATATGTGGGTTGTACACCCTAGCCTCAGCTTGACAACCCCACGTGTGCAAATGTCCTAAACGTGGTTTCCTTCCTGTCCATATTTCATAGGGTGTCTTTGGAACAGCCTTCGAAGAAACCATATTTAAGATATACGTGGCAGTCCTTAAGGCTTCAGCCCACAAAAATAAAGAAAGGATAGAGTTACTGATCATACTCCTAACCATATCAATCAATGTACGGTTCCTTCGCTCTGCTACACCATTCTGGCTTGGCATACCGGGAGTTGTGTATTGAGGAACTATACCACACTGTTCAAGAAACTTTACAAAAGGTCCAGGAGCCTGACCTATTGAGGTCTGTCTACCAAAGTATTCACCACCTCGATCTGATTTGACCACCTTAATTTTTTTGTTAAGTTGGTTTTCTACCTCGGCCTTGAAAGCTTTAAAGACATCGAGTGCTTCGAATTTCTCCTTAAGCAAGTAGATATAACCAAATCTTGAATGATCATCAGTAAACGTGATGAAATACCGTTGGCCTGTAATGCACTGCGGGAATGATCCACAAATATCAGTATGGACAAAGTCTAGTGTTCCATCACTTCTTATAGCACCTTTAGAGGAGGTCTTGGTCTGCTTGCCCTTTATGCAGTCCACACAGACTCCAAAGTCAGAAAAGGTGATGTTCAATAATCCTTCTCAAATTAACCTTTGGATCCTTTCCTTGTAGATATGCCCTAATCTCCTATGCCATAATAAGGACAAGTGACTACTGGTTTCTTCATTTCCATGCAGAGTTATTAAAGATTGATTTTGGAAAGTATTAAGAAGAATCCTATACAACCCATCAATCAGAATACCTGAACCAACACATTGGGATTGATAGCACAACTGGAACTGGGAATTAATAAAGTTAAAAGCAAATCCCAATGAGTCAAGTCATAATACAGAAATCAAATTTCTAGAAAATACAGGAATATAAAAGGTATTTTCTAGATCAAGTACAAAGCCAGAATCTAGAAAAAACCTAAAAGTATCAACGGATTGAACTTTCGAGCGCACGCCATTCCCAGTAATCACGCTACGCTCATCTGGTCTTGGCAGCCTGCTGGACAGGTATCCCTGCATGGAATTTGCCACATGCACAGTGGCACCAGTGTCAATCCAACAAGTATCAGATGGAACAGAAACTGAATGCAATTCTAGGCATACCGAAATGAAGGAGTTACCTTTCTTCTGGAGCCATTTAGCATAGCGAGGGCAATCCTTCTTCACGTGACCTCTTTTCTTGCAGAAGAAACGTCTAGGGCCCTGAATGCCAGCTTGATTTTTCTGAGTAGCTGGCGCCCTTTTAGTCTTCTTCTTTCCCGAGTCACGATTCACATGCCTGCTACTTTCTCCTATGGTGCGCTTCTGTCCCTTATGAGAGATCATATTGATGCTATGAGAGCTCTCCTATCTCAACCTGCTCTCCTCCTAAACACACATGGTCAGTAGTTCATTCACTGACCATTTTTCCTTCTGTGTGTTGTAGGAGATCTTGAAGGGTCCAAATTCAGATGGCAGGCAGTTCAGTATGAACTGCACCAGAATAGAGTCCGAGATGATAATCTCAATAGCATTTAGCTGTGATGCAATATCCCGCATCTCCATTACGTGCTCCCGAATGGAGCCTGATCCGGAGTACCTCATGGAAGAGAGCTTACTCATTAAGGTGCTGGCTAGTGCCTTATTGGAGCTAGCAAACTGTTGCTCCACGGCCTCGATGAATTCGCGGGATGTCTCATAATCAGGGATAGATCCCTTTATGTTTCTTCCGACATGCGCTTTCATCAACATCAAACTGAGCCGATTAGAGCGCTCCCACTTATCATAGAAAGCCCTTTGATCTGGGGTAGACCCCTCTGTAGGAGAGGCTGGCTTATCAGCCCTTAACGCCAGATCTAGGTCCATGCACCCTAACAGTATCAACATTCTCTCTTTTCACTCCGCATAGTTGGTGCCATTAAGGATAGGGAGATAATTATTCATGGGTAGTAACATAGTAGGATTAACAGCTGTAAGACAGAATAAGCAGGAAAAGTAAATTAGAAGTTACATCACAGAATTTCACTTTAACTATCCCAAGTCATCGTCTGAGCTTCAGACTAAGATGGCTTGGTGAGCAACCAAATGCAACATCACAACCCCTCCTTTGGGAGCAGAGCTATGACTGCTCTAGGTTCACTCAACTTGACAGTTTGCAACTGTCTATAAGACTGATGATTCTTAAGTTTCCAGTTTTAAAGAGTATGACACTTTTGGGCAGTCAAGATCTCTTCAAAATAGGTCTCAATACAATCTCCATCCTACTCCATCCTGAGCCTACTTTTGTGTTCAGCCCTCCTTTGGGAGCAGACTGGGCACACTAGTACTCAGGTGCAAGACTGTGTGAACACGGATTTTATGTGGTAAACTCTCAAATTCTTCTACCTGAGGCCGCTTTGACTTGCACCCAGATAGTCGAAAAAGCGAGTAAGTACCACCTATAAGTGTTACACTCAAAACACTACCACAGGTAGTAAACACTAAATAGTGCCAACTCAAGAGTTTTGTATGGTGAAGAAAGTACTCACTCCAACTTGAGGCTGCTTTGGCTAGCACTTAGTTAGTGTAGGCACAAATCAACACTATCTAGAAAAGTTGCATCCAATAAGATGCGTCAATGGCACAATTTAGTGATTTCCAAAATATTAGGGTCTTTTCTGTCAATTGATATAAAACAGGGCTTAAGGCCTCGGCCAGGGATTCCACACATCCATACATCATTAAAAAATAATAGATAGTCCAAAGTCCAATTATACAGACCAAAATTGATGAATAAAACAACTTGGAAGCACTGTTCACAAACAGGCCCCTGCAATTTATGAAATTACATAAACGAACTTTCTGCATTTCCTTCACACGACCTGTTACTGAATAATCCCATAGCCTTCGGGATCGAATATAGGTTCAGCAATGTGCATAGCATAAACATTCACAGCAGTGCAAAAACATTCACAGAGAATAAATTGCATATAGGTCCCTGGCCGACCCAAAAAAAAAAAATTCGCAGAAAAGCCCTTACTTAATCAATTGACAGATGGTTCATTGAGTGGTATGACTCGATTCAGTGCAAGCTAAATCGGTTCATACCCTGATTGGTTCGATTCGAAACAATTTGGATCGGATGAATTTAAGGCAGAAGGTTTGGATCAAATTATTTTGGGTTTGATTGGGTTGAACACATGTCACTGGTTGCATGTTACCTCAATTTTTCCCATATGGGTTTGGTTGAAATAACCTTAACAGTGGGCCCATCAAATTGGTTCCCACGAAGCACAGAATGTGCAAACAATTGACAACCAGTGCTCTGTACTCAGTTTTGTGTCGGGTTTTAAAAATAAAACCCAACTGAGACCAAACTCAAAGCCCAATAGAGAGACCCAACTCAATGCCCAATAGAATAACCCATGTTCACGATCTCACAGGATCGCGAAGGGTCGCGGCATCGCTATGTAACCGCCGCCCCACTCGCGACAACCACCCACAACCATCCGTCACTTCGTCCTCAACCGTCGTCGGAGCCGATCGGTGGATGCACAGCCACCCACGCGCGGGTCGTCCAACACGAGGTTGCCGGTGAGCATCGAGATCGTCTCCAACCCCGGCCCGCAGCACCGCCCGACGACGGCTCTCTTCCTTTCTCTCCCTTTTTTTTTTTTTGAGAAATGGAAAAGAAAATTTGGGGATTTCTGATGCGATGGCAACACAGATGCGAGGAAGAGGAGTTGTCCGGCGAGCCCTCCGAATCCGTCAAAATGAAAATCGGATTTGGGGTTTTCTTGCTGTACATCCATGGAAAAATTATGCCCATTTCATCCGATCGAAATTCGTCGAATACAACGATTTTTACAGAAAAAATCAAAGAAAACGAATTGCAGAAATTAAATATTGTGAATCAGCCATTCAACCAATCCGTCCAGGCCGGAACCACGGCTCTGATACCAATTGTTAGAGGATTTTACTCCTGATCATCCATGAGAGATCCTACATCTAAGAGTATAGGATCATTACCAAAAGCGGAAGAATCCATGGATGAAGAACTTGTGTGAATCACGATCTCTGATGCGTGTTCTCCGGACTTGGTTTCCACTCCCTGTGGCAAGAGGGATCTCTCTCTGGTGTGGACAGAGGGGGTATCCAGAAAACTCACGTAGAGATGTCGTTACCCGGGAGGGGGACCAAGTACCGTTATTTATAACCCTTTATGATTTCACCCCATCAGAGAAATCAACAGATCCAACGGATGAGATTGATCTTAAAAATAGGCCCAATAGCCCAGAGCATATATAATTATGGTAAGCCCAATCAACAATCACCCAGGCCCATCCTTATTGGGTTTTAGCCTTATATGGACTGTGGACCTCACATGTGGGCATGTGGGCCACATCTGGAAGCCCATAGGCTTACATGTAGTTTATTGGTTTTCACCAAAAAAAAAAAAGACTGGCCTCATGCGTTGGGATATCAGCCCGTGTTAGTTTTTGAGGAGAAAGGGCTCTATCCTCCTCTCTTCCCTCTTCAACCTTTTTGTCCATGTAGTGTATGTTTGTTACCCAAAAAAAAACTGGTTCTTGGTACCTACTTACTCTCTCCCATGTTGGAGAGGTTTATTGTTCAACAGTGGGCAGGTGGAGCGAATTTTCGCTCAAGGCTATTGTGTCCTGTTTACGCGTGCAAATCCTAAGCGTTGATACCTAATTTTGGAAATATTTAATTAATAAATAGCTGATGCTGCCTCCCTCATTTCGATCTCCAGACCTCTTTGAACCCTTGCAATAGTTGATTCAGCTTGCCAACCCAACCCTAACTCGACCCGTTTATTGAACGGGCTGGAGTAGGGTTCTGCATTTGCTGACCAGTTCATAAATGGGTCCACCGAACCTGGCCCACCTAATCCACCTACCCCATGTAACAAAACGTGCTCCCATTTCCCTACATACATATGCACTTTACATACTCCAGATACTCCAAATAATGGTTGTGAGTCATTTGCTGCACCCAGACCCAACTGATGAATCACATGTAACTTGATCGAAAAGCAAATGACGATGTCATGTCACTGACTCACTGTGATTTGAGAGTATGTAAATGGACTGGCTGAAATTTAATAGCATTGCTCTAAGCCTTCTTCCCATGATTCCCACTTATTCATATTTTTCACGGTTCCATATTCCACTTCCAAAGTTCCATGACTCCTACGGTCCCATGACGACGTGACTCATCCCACCTACAAAATAGTACCAGACTAACATATAACGATAAAAAAACAATAAAAAGTAAGAATATAATCATTCATTCATGATTTCACCACTTCATGTATCTTGGTGATCGAGAGTCCAACACTCTCATGCAGAGTCGCGTGATACTCTCCTCCGAGCTCAAGATCTCCTTTATCCAATGATTCTGACCATCCGATCCTCCAAAAGTTAATTAACAACGGCTTACAAAAAAACTGGATACTACTTGCCTCCATACGCCCAAAGTCTAGCCCTTCGCTTCGGTCGTTCAGCGTATCTTCCCTCATCCAAGGGACGTAAGGTCGCAGGGAAAATGTTTTGGAGTATGTGATAAGTAATTTAGACAAACCGTTATATTATTTTGAGAACTTTGGATAGTGTATGTTTAGATTAATAGGGTTAGATAGGCTAGGGTTAAGGTTGACTTGCTTAGGGTTAGGGTTGGGAAGGTTGACCTGTTTAATAAACTGGTTAAGGTTAGGGTTGAGCCATTCTAACCCTCCAACCCTAACTCGTTAATCCTAACCCTAACCCGTTTGCCAGAGATCTACTCTAGAGCCTTGTCCTCTAACCGCTTGGGGTTCTAATATTTATAGCAAATAGATTACTAGGGGCAGCAAAATTGCCAAGGGCAGCACCAGCAATTGTGTTGCCCCCGGTAATGTGTGATGCAAAAAACACTCGCTGCTGTGGCTCGTCACCGTCGCCCATGCAACTCGTCACCAAACCATTGGCCTGACCCATGTAGATCATCGTCGATTTGCCACCGCCCATCTTTCACCACTGATCCCATCTAACCCACCACCATCGTCGCGTACTCCTCCTTCCTCTTCTTCCTATTCCTCCCCCATCTTCGTCCTCCTCCACCTCCTTCCTTTTTCCTCTGCCTTCCTCTTCCTACCCCCTCCTTCCTCTTGTTGCACTCGCCATTTGCAAACCGAGTGCCTAAACTACATGCGCATTTGGCCATGTGATGCCGAATGCAGATACAGCCCAATTGGCCACCATTGAGCACTCGGCGTCCGATTGCCGAATGGACTATAGTTGCATGGATGTACTCGGTATCGCATGACCGAGTGCACAGTTTAGGCACTAGACCTGCAATTGCCGAGTGCAGCAGGAGGAAGAATGGGGAGGTGAGGAAGGAGAAAGGAGGAGGTGGAAGAAAGAGAAGGAAGGAAGGAGGAGGGAGGAGGAAGAAGGAAGGAGGAAGATTGGGGAAGAGGAAGGAGGAGGACGCGATGGGTTTCATGGGGCTAATGATGGCGTATGCGATCGGTGGAGGTGAATTGTGTCCTGCACAGCATGGTTGGAGGCGGCAGGTCTAAGTTGCCCTCATCCATTGCGCAGGGGTAGGATAGGGTTTCTTTTTTCCTATTAATCTATTGTTTCCCCTAGTAAACTATGTGCATGTAAATGGCAGGACCCGACCTCCTGGCAGGTCCAACAAAAAAAGGGCAAATCACATAAACATCACCTGAACTATACCCTTAGTAGTTTAACTTTGCTCCCTCAACTTCTATTTTGAACAACCTAACCCCTGAACTATGCATTTCATTACAAATACACCTCCAGTGAGGGGGTCAATACACACAAAAAAGCATAGTTGATGGGTGAAGTTGTTGAAAATAGAACTTGTGGGACCAAAGTAAAAATGAGGGTATAGTTCTGAAGACTGAAGGTGCTTATGTAATATGCCCCCAAAAAATATGCATTACTAAGGATCTCTTCTTCATTTTTTCTTTTTCAATAAGCAAAATATTCTTGGATGATATTTGTGATTTGTGTAGGGATAAAACGGGAAGGACAAAAAGGCATATTATGGCCCTAGCCCTTTTGTTTATTTTCATGACATAGGATTCAAAATACTGGGTATGGATTAATATATGGTGAAGGGTAAAATGGATACATACGTAAAAGGATGGAAGGACGAATGAGTTAGTGGGTTAGTGAGATTTATTTTCATAAATGCTCTTAGTTTTTTAAATAGATAAATAAGACTCAATTGATTAGTGGCAAAAGGGTAATATTCTTGGATGGTATTTATGATTTGTATAGGGATAGATCGGGAAGGGCAAAAATGGCATATTATGGCCCTAGCCCTTTTGTTTGTTTTCATGACAGGATTCAAAAAACTAGGTATGGGTTAATATACATGGTGATGGGTAAACTGAAAACATACGTAAAAGGATGGAAGAAAGTAAGGACTAAAACTACGGCTTTATATTAGTGGGTATGGAATAGTGGGATTTATTCCCATAATAGCCCTTGGTTTTTTAAATGGATAAATAAAACTCAATTGATTAGTGGCAAAAGGGTAATAGTCTTGGATGGTATTTATGATTTTTATAGGGATAGAACAGGAAGGGCAAAAATGACACATTACGGTCATAGCTCTTTTGTTTGTTTTCATGACGTAGGATTCAAAATATTGGATATGGATTAGTATATATGATGAAAGGTAAAATGGCAACATATGTAAAAGGATGGAAAGAATTAAGGACCGAAAACTGCAGCTTTATATAAGGGGGTATGGATATACAAAATATAATTAATTATTCAGCAAATGTGGCCACAAAGTCTCCCACAATCCATAAATCCTCCCTATAAAAGCCTATGTAGCAGGATTTTTTTTTTTTTCTCTACAATCTTTCGGCATTCTGAGTACTGATCCGGATCTCTCTCTCGGTTAGAGCCTAGATCTTTAAGTTGAGTGTTGGCTAGGGATTTTCTCTCTCTACATCTTTTAGCACACTCCTTTTGCTCGTGGGTTCTTGGTCTTGTCTTTTAGTAACCAAGGTAGTTTCCTAGAAATAGCGATCTATTTTTTGTTTCCTTCATGTTTTTGTATAACCCGGTGATTGCCTAGTGTGGGTACAGTTTTTTTGGAGAACCTTACCCACAAGATCAGAGTATAGCTTTGCTAAGAGTAACTTCTCCTCTTACTCTTCTCTTCTTGATGTAGATGCAAGTTGATGATGTTCGATGAAGACGTTGAAACAATAGACCTCGAACTCTTTGCATGATATCTGGATCCTGTGTTAAAGCACTAAAAGGGTTAAGGCTCCTAGAATGGATGCCCTCACTCAACTCAAAGATCCTAGGAGGATTTGATCAAATCCTTCTTCTTGGACGAGTTGGAGAGTTATCAAGGAAAGTAGGAGAGAGAGTAGGAGAAGGCACTCAAGATTATAGTGAAAATTCTCTTATTATTCACTAGGGTGATGGTGTGTACTTGTACTGTTTAGAAGGAATTTACCAATCCCTTCTTCTATGGCCCTCCCCTTCCTTTAATAGTAAAGTCTAAGGGAGGGGAGGGTTTTTTTTCTACTGAGATAATGCATCCCCACATGGCGTGGTGCAGATCCTCTAATCCCGTAAAAACATCTGTTACCCCACATTGGGCGATGTGAATCACACCAATGTTGTCGAAGCAGCTGTCACCTCCACATGGGCTGGTTTAAACTGGTCCTCTCATTTTTGCATGTGCGGTTATCTGCGTCTGGAAGGTGGATGAATTGCAGCCTATCGTTTTTATGGGTAGCTGTCACCATTGAGTTGGTTTGGAAGTACCCACCTTTTTAGGCGTCCCCAGAAAGACTCATTCGTTTGGTAGTAGATCAAGGTTGAGCGAGTTCCTTTTCTGGAGTGTTTGCTTTGGAAGAATTATGGTCATTGTTCTTGTTCTTGAACTTCAGACAACCTTGCTTCAGATGCCCCATCTCGTGACAAAATGCACACTCATCTTTACCTAAACTACGACCTCTCGATTTTGATCGAAACTTTCCTCTACTATTGGATCTCTTCGAATCCACAGACCTTCCTCAGTGCCTCAGATGTCGATCCTTGTGAAGACTCCTAATTGTCTTTCCTTCTGTACTCATAATTGACCAACATTGCAGTCACGTCCTTATAGCTCAAAGATGATTTCCCATTGATCAAGATCAAAACAAAATGCTCATAATCCTTATTAGGAAAAGTGCTCAACAAGATCAATGCCTTATCTTCATCTTTGATGATCTCATTTATATTCGTCAAATTAGCAAGAAGCTTGATGTAATTGTTCATATATATTCTTGCCGATGGAGGCCCTTTTCTTTATCTAAAAGCAGTAAAACCTCTTCTTCAAATGAAGACAATTTCCACCCTTGGTTAGATACTTAGACTAAAGAGTTTCTCATATCTTCTATTCTTGCGTCTCATTCATCAAAAAATACTTAATATCTTGTGTTAAGCAAAACCTGATGACTCCACAAGCGATGCATTTCATCTTCTTTTAATCCTTTTCTAAGACTGCCGCTAGTTTTTCTTTCAACTCCAGGGTTTCTTTCAAATTTTGCACGTGTTTAGAATATCCAAGACTTCGTATCTCCACATCCCAAAATTATTTGTGCCATTGAACTTCAAAACATTTATTTTAGATCAATGAATGTTCACATGCTGAATCGATTTCACCAAATATTCAAACTCTGAACTCGCCATGATCCTCAAACTTGGCAAGCGGCGATCGGAACTCGTCCAAAACGACGACACAAATAACAAACTAAAGGGAAGATACAAGCCAATCAAACAAACACAGGAGAGAGAAGAAAGCACACACCACAGAGAAGACTAGAGATTTTATGTGGTTCGGCAATCTTTATCTATATCCACCAGTACGGATGAAGGAATTACAATAAGATTCTTCCAAACCCTTGAGAGCTCTCCGATGGCTCTCCCAAACTCACCGAATAATTCCCTCAACTCGCACAAAAGACAACTCTAGAAAACCTATTTAAACTCCAAAAGAAACTCTAAAAAAGCATTCCAACCCGCATCTCCAACCTTGCGGGCGCCAAAATCTCACCCTGGGCCCAGAGATTGGCGCCCTGGGCGAAATTCCCTACGGAGGGAGCTATCGGGTTTTCACTCAGGGTGCCGGGTCTGCTGGGCCTTCGTCCTCGAGTGTTCTCTCTCCAGCACCTTAGGAGCTGGTCTGCCAATCCCAGTCGAGCAGCTGATGCTACCTGTCATGTAACCCTTTGTCATTGTTAAAGCAAGAAATCTGACATTGCCCAACACATCAGGCATAAACTTGGGAAAGCCTAACAAAGTGAAATCATAAATCTATCAGCATTTAGATAGCAAGTGGGTTCTAATTCAAGTATTAAAAGTTAATGATATGCTTACATATTATATCCACCCTCATCGAGATTTAATTTTGGAGCTGTAAATGTTTTTTTTTTTAATTTTTGGAAGCCTGAGCTGTAAATGTCTCTGAAGGCACCTGCTGCATTCACATCTGGGTATGTATAGCTTACTCTCTCACGGGCTGTTGACATAAAGAGAAATGCTGCATTGCCGAATCCCGCAAGCTTGAGAAATAAGATCATGTCATAATACCTATTCTGTATCAAGAGAGATAAAGTGGAAGGCATAGAGAATAATATTCAGCATTCAAACATATCAAGAACATGCAGAATATGGAAATATTGTGTGGAAATATTTCAATATCGACCAATATTTCCATACTGCAAATTATGGAAATATTGCATGGAAATATTTACGTCTGCATGCTATCTTCGACACAAATTCTCGACCCCATCTTTGGTGAGTTATGAGTTGGATGATGATTTCTCACTTACAAATTACAGTAACTGTAATTGATATATGCAACTTTACAATCGCTCGAAAATAAAGGAAGAATGAAGCTTCTCCTTAGTAAGCGAAAACCGGGGACCTTTCAAACATTCGGACTGCATTGCTGATGGCCTCGGTATCAATGTCTATCAGCTTTCCGGTGTTGGACGCAATAATCACACATCTCTTCTCTTCTGCATTGAGAACAAAGAGTCTCCCCTTCTCTTCGGAAGAGAACAACGCAATGCTGCAGAAACAATGAAGAGAACACCAATGAAGAGTGAGACTTCCTTCAGGTCTTCTCTTTACATGCACAACAATGAAGAGCGTGATTATGTGGCTACCTTGGCTTCGCACGAGCGTTCGCAAGTTGGACTGCAGCTGTGTTTGTGGATATCACTCCGACCGAGTCATCGATTAGAGCTGCCAACTGAAGCGAGAAACGCCAAACGGAGGGAGGATAAAAGGTTGTGAAATGCTACAGTTGTTGGTAGAAAATAGAGTGAAGGAGGAGAATCTAGTGGTAGAAGAGAGACCTGTCCAGGTGTGGTGATGAACAGGATCCTTGAATCACTTCCAACAGCTTCCTCGACATCATCCCTCACCTTCTCATGTGGGATGACAAAGAGAGGCTTGGCACCCCTGTTTCACAATCCATCAAGATACATAATCTACTCAATAACTTGTAAGCATTATTTCGACAAAGCTAAGGCCTATGTAGAGACTCAAAAGCATCATGGGATTGACTCCTAACTCTTATTATTTCGACATTTTTTTCTGAAAATCCACTTTTAGTTCTTCCTTTATTTTCTGAAGTGAATTCTTAATTGTGAAAAGGTTTATAACCATAACCATCTAGAGTTGTCCTAACTACGATTTAAGTCTTGTGTTTTGCATGAAAGTTGCCAGTCCGTTGCAGTACCGTTCATTTGATCATTCATCCTACCATAATGGCAACATAGAATTACAGGATATCATGTGAAATTTTGTTGGGCAAATTTGACTTACCCCCAAAAAATTATATGCTAATTAGTAAGTAACCCCCCATTTAATCGATATTAGACTTACCCCCCTAAAAAATATGACCAACACACCCATAACTATATGATATTTAGGCATACACCCCCATCCCCTCGCCTTCTGGCTTATTATCATATAGTAATTTGGGGGGGTAAGTCAAATTGGGGTTGGGGGGGGGGGGGGGGGGGGTGGTGGTGGTTAAGTTTAATAACGATTAAAAGGGGCTGACTTACTAATTAGCATATAATTTTGGGGGCTAATTCAAATTTACCCAATTTGATTTATGTTCTAAGTGTGTAGTTGCCTTCATAGTTACCTTATTCCCTTTGCTATTTCAGCCCATATCTCAATAGGTAGCAAGCTATCAGTGTCCCCTTTGGATTGCATCGAAGCAGCGGAATCAGACTCTATTCCATGGATAACCACATACTTCCCTTTCTCAACACCGGCTTTTGTATATTTTTCTTGAACATACTCCTTAAGCTTTTTAGAGATCGAAACTTTAAGCGGAGGCGCCAGTATCCTCGGGACCTTAGGAGCTGGTCTGCCAAGCCAGTCGAGCATCTCCTGGTACCTGCCATGGAACACCAAGTCATTGTCAAAGCAAGAAATCTGACATTGCCCAACGCATCACATTATCTAACAAGCTAGGCATGAATTTGGGAAAGCCTAACAAAGTAAAACCATAAATCTATCAGCATTTACAAAGCAAGTTATGCTTACATATTATATCCACACTCAGCGAGATTTAATTTCGGAGCTGTAAATGTTTCTGAAAGCAGAAGTCCTGCGCCCGCTGCATTCACATTTGGGTATATGTAGCTTGCTCTCTCGCGGGCTGTTGACACAAAGAGAAACGCTGCATGGCCGAATCCCGCAAGCTTGGTAGATAAGATCATGTCATAATACCTATTCTGTGTCAAGAGAGAGAATGTGGAGGGTATAGAGAATAATATTCAGCATTCAGACATATCAAGAACAAGGAGAATTGTAGTCTGAAGTGCATCATAGGTGATTGCCAAAAGGTTCATCAGGGATTATAGTACTTCATAATATGAAAATTTTATCAAAACATTATTATCTTTACCTTTTATTTATTTTATTATTGAAGTGCAATTTTTGTTCATGGTATACAAATTCCAACATGCTAGCGAACGAAGTTCGGATAAAATTTGAACAGTTCACTTTAATTAGTACTCCACATAATAGATTATGAGTCTATGAGAGGGTCATCATCATCAGCACCACCCATGTCTTATCCCACCAAGATAGGGTCAACTATAGGGATGCTGTAGACACACGAATTTCGCTCGGACCCGAACCCGACTTACGTGTGCCGACGCGGATGCAAACCCGACACGCGAACCCAACTCGCGCGCACCGACTGGATGCAAACCCGACACGCGGACCCGATTCGCGCGCGCCAATGCGGACCCGGACCCCACTTCAAGAGGGGCCGGCCCCTACTAGGGTCCAAACCCCATGGGGCCGGCCCTAGTGGGGACCGAACCCCATGGAGGAGCCGGTCGGCCCTGCAAGGAAAGAAAAGAAAAGAAAGAAAAGAAAAAGGAAAGAAAAGAAAGGAAAGAAAAGAAAAGGAAAGAAAAGAAAGAAAAGGAAGGAAATACCGCCATGCGCGGGGGGAAGTTGCGTATGACGTCTGCACACACGCGGATCTGCGCCGATCCCTCGATCCGACGCACAAGAAGAAGTGCCCGATCGCCATCGATTTCGTGTGCGAAATCCAGCCATAATTGCACCCGCCAGAAAAGGAAAACAAATAAACGTTATTCCCCTCATCAATGGATAAATAAATCCGGGTAATTATGAGAGAGATACAAAAGGGATTCAAAATTAAAAAGTTCCCATATCTCTCTCCCCACCCCTTTGCCTATAAATAGAGGGGGTGGGGGAATGAAAAAATGATCGGGAAATTGAAGACGAAACGCCAGAGCTCTGCAGAAGAGGAGACGCTTTTTCATCGACCCAAGGCTTCACGAGGCACAGTCAAGCCTGTCCCGAGGGATCGGCTTACTGAAAGTCCTCATCAACGTGAAGACCCTTGCACACGAAGATCATCCCTTCGACTCCATGCACGAAGAAGAAAGCTCGAAGAAGAAGAACCCTTCGACTCCGAAGACGCCAGAAGCAAAGGCCGGAGAAGAAGAGGAGCAGCACTACCCCGTCGTCTCCAACAAGCTTCGACTCCGATCAAGCCCAAAAGCCCGGAGAAGAAGAGGAGCGGCACTACCCCGTCGTCTCCAACAAGCTTCGACTCCGATCAAGCCCAAAAGCCCGGAGAAGAAGAGGAGCGGCACTACCCCGTCGTCTCCAACAAGCCTTCAACTCCGATCAAGCCCAAAAGCCCGGAGAAGAAGAGGAGCGGCACTACCCCGTCGTCTCCAACAAGCCTTCAACTCCGATCAAGCCCAAAAGCCCGGAGAAGAAGAGGAGCGGCACTACCCCGTCGTCTCCAACAAATCCTCGATCCCGATCAAGCCCCAAAGCCCGGAGGAGAGAAGCGAAGCGTCATCACCCCGTCGTCTTCGACTAACACCTGCGCCATCCACGAAGAAGAAAGCCTGGAGCAGATCGTCTGAAGCGTCGCTACCCCGTCGTCTTCATCAACAAAAGCCGACGCTACAACCGTCGCACGGAGACCGTCGCTACCCTCGTCGTCTTCATCAACAAAAGCCGACGCCACAACCGTCGCACGGAGATCGGTGCTACCCCCACCATCTTCGAAAGCATTCTTCGACTCCGATCACGCCAAAGAAGCCCGGAGAAGAAGGGAAGTCCAGTCGATACGTAAACCGTCGAAGCACCGGAGAAGAAGCCCACGTCGTTCGAAGAAGAAGATCGAGTTGACGCCAAAGCTAAAGCCAACGCAAGAAGCCAAAGCAAAGCCCCAGTAAAGCCCGCGCCAAAGCAACGCAAGTGCCAAAGCCAAGCGACTACGCCGGCCACGAGCAAAAGCACCGCACGTTCTAGCCGATACGACGCGAAGTCCGGAAGAACGAAAGCATCGCAAGTCTCTCCCAGCTACGTCCAAGTGCAAGCGCTGAAGCAAAGCAAAAGCCAGAGCCACGCCGGAGCAAAGCCAAAGCCAAAAAGCCAAAGCCAAAGCCAACGCCAAAAGCTAGATCGACGCCGCGAACCGACGATCAAGGACACCGAGGTCAAGCAAGGAACGAGGAAGACGCGAAGACCGAGGAACGAAGCCGAAAATCCCCTAGCCGAGAAAGCGCGAAGCACGGAAGGGACAAAGCAACGGTGGACATTCCTTAGCCTCTCCAAAACCCTCTCCCTGTAAAACCCCTGTCCTGGGCAGCCCCTTCAGAGCTCTCGCACGAACACCACGTGGAGACGCGGATCAAAGGGATCCCCCAGAAGATCTTTCCCACAATCCCTGATCAAAACTCGCCGCAACCCGGACTCGCTACACCCGAGCAACCCGGGTCCCGGCCACAATTGTAATCTCGTGTGATTCGCAATAAAGACGACCCGCGCTTTTTTCCGCGTCCACAGATTTCTGGCACGCCCGGTGGGACATCTTCTCCTTTCATCCGTACGGTTGAAGAAGCTGCTTGAAGTTTGCAATGGCCGGAACAAACAACGATGCGTTTGCTCCAAGCCTCTCACCAATCGCTGAGTCTCCTCTACTCCGACACGGTGATCCAGTAAATCCGGAGGGTGATGCTCCTCCAATGGTCCGCGTCTACACTCGGCGTACACGGACTCTTGCGGATGTCTTCGTGCCGGAAGCTACTACCGAAGATGCTCGCCAAAGCGCCGATGAGGCCCTGGTGCTTGAAGAAACGAGCCTCGATCCTGGAGTCCATGTCCAGAAGTTTGGGGAGGACCAGCCCCAACCCCGAACCCGTTCGGGTTCTTCGGCAGACGTTGCACCTCCTCTGCAGGGGGCAAACGTCAACCATCAGCCAAAAGCAAGTCGGCGTAACTACATCTCTGATGATGACGGCGAGGATGCGAACATGCAACACCGAGATGTTCTCCGTCACCATCCTCCGACCGCTCTTCAGCTCCAAGTCATGCAGATGAACGAGCACATGGCGCAGATTACTCGGCTAATGGAGGAGAAGGATCGTCACATCAACACTCTGCTCCAAAAGCTAAGCGCGAAGGACGCTGCAGCAGTCAACCAACCCGTCGCCTCTCCAGTTCCGTCTTCAACTCCCGCTCCTGCAGAGGTTGTTCCGACGATTCAAGCAGTTACACCAGCGCTCTCCTCGGCTCCCGTCCCATTGGAAGTCGTCTCCCCAACGCCAGCCTCGGTGGCCACACAACCTCCGGCAACGGCTGCGATGAGTGCTCAGCAAGTCCAAGCATTGATATCCGACATGATGCGCTCCCACGGCAGTGGCCTTCCACCGATCACGGCGGCATACTCGAAGCCCTACACTACGAGGATCCAGCAGCTACGCTTCCCAGTTGGATTCCAGCCACCAAAGTTTCAGCACTTCGACGGAAAGGGAAATCCGAGACAGCACGTCGCCCACTTCATCGAGACCTGCAATAATGCCGGCACATATGGCGACGAGATGGTGAAGCAATTCGTTCGCACCCTCAAAGGCAACGCGTTCGACTGGTACGTTGATCTTCCTGCAGGGACCATCGACAGCTGGGATCAGATGGAGAGGGAGTTCCTCAATCGCTTCTACAGCACCAGACGAACCGTCAGCATGACCGAACTCACCGCCGTCAAGCAAAGGAAAGATGAGCCAGTGATCGACTACATCGACAGGTGGAGGAACCTCGCGCTGAATTCACGAGACCGCTTGTCTGAAGACTCGGCCATCGAGATGTGCACCCAAGGCATGCACTGGGGTCTGCTCTACATCCTCAAAGGTATCAAACCTCGGTCTTTCGAAGAACTCGCAACTCGGGCTCATGACATGGAACTCAGCCTAGCAAACCGCGGGGACTCGAAGAACAAGGACTTCTTGAAGATAGAGAAGAAGGACAAGCCACCGGCAACGAAACCGAAACAAGTCAATGTTGCCGACATTGCTTCAACCTCCAAGCCGCTCAAGATCGGTGGCAAGCCAGATCAGAAGAAGGGCGTCGCCATACCGCCGCCTCCGCCTCCAAGACAAAGGATGACTCTCGAGGAGCTCGAAGCCAAGGAGTACCCTTTCCCAGACTCGGAAGTCTCCTCCATGTTCGACCAACTGCTGCAGGAGAAGATGATAGAGCTCCCTCCTTCGAAGAGGCCTGAGCAGATGCATCGTGTCGACGACCCTCTCTTCTGCAAATACCACCGGATGGTGAGTCATCCCATCGAAAGATGCTTCGTCTTCAAGGAAAGAATCATGGCGCTCGCTAAGCAAGGGAAGATAGAGATCGACTCCGGGGAGGTTGCTACGGCCAACACGACGTCCATCACCTTCGGCTCCTTCTCGCCAGTACTCGCCGCTGCTCGGCGAAGCATGCCCAAATTGCGCATCAACCGTCAAGCTCCAATCGCTAAGTCAACTTCCCAGCCGAAAGGCTCGAAGCGACGTCAATATACTCCTGCGCTCACCGAGGAGGAAACACCGCTGCCCTGGGGGCAATCATCGCTCACGCCAGCACCTCTTCCAAGCAATGCTGCATCCCAACGGGCGCTCCAAAGGAGATACGATCAAGGAGATCCGGAAGTCGGTCTGCTGGGCCAACCTTCGGGGAAGTTCGACTATTACGTCCTCTACTCAAGGCCTCCGTCCGTTCCAATCAACGAAATCAAGCCCACCGGCTGGGAATCGGAAGACACGCCAGTAGAGCCTCGAGAAGAGCAAGTCCATTCCAGTCAAGCTATGTCCCAACGCGCTCTTCGGGAAAGATACGAGCAAGGAGATCCGGAAGTCGGTTTGCTAGGCCAGCCTTCAGGGAAGTTCGACTATTACGTCCTCTATTCAAAGCCTCCATTGGTTTCAGCTGAAGAAATCAAGCCCACCGGCTGGGGATCGGAAGACGAGTCAGTAGAGCCTCCAGAAGAACAAGTACCTCCGAGGGAACCAGTTGCTGCTGTCGACCATCATCCTAGCGGAGGGGAATCCACCGACGAAGAAGCATGGGTCATGCTACCGCGGCGGCGAAAGCCCTGGCAAGAAAAGAAGCTCAAGCAAGACCGTGTGATGAGGGGATTCACCAAGCGGAAGACCTACAAGAAGAAAAGCAAGACTCTGGGAAGGAAGGCGTTCAAAGTGCCGCCAGCAAGCCAAGACGATATCCTTCAGCAGAGTCTTCCAGAGCCGACAACTTTGCAAGAGTTCTTCCCAGATCACTTCCTCCCAGCGGACCAACACATCAAGGTGTCTTGTTGCATGGTCGAAGTCCATGAGGCGTCGGAAGGAAAGAACGAAAGCGAAACTTCTGGAGAAGGCGACTCCACAGATGAGGGAGACAATTCTAACGAAGGGGGCACTGCCTCTCACGACGAAGCAATCTTGCACATGCCGCTCGTAGAGGCTTTGCATCTTCCGAAGAAGGCTCGCCTGGCAATGGCGGCGGCCTTGGCCGATCCAGATAGCTACAAAAGGAAAAGGAAGGACGATCAAAGGCGCAAAGCTGTGGCCTCGTGTGATGCGACGATAACCTTTTCAGATGAGGACCTGCAACTCGGGACGCGATTGCACAACCGGCCTCTTTACGTCTCGGGATACATCAAGGAGAAGCCAGTGAACCGAATCTTGTTGGACTGTGGCTCCGCCGTCAATATCATGCCTATCCAGACGATGCGGCAACTCGGCATCACCGACGACCAGCTCTCACCAAGTCAATTGGTCATTCAAGGCTTCAACCAGGGCGGACAGTCCACCGTCGGAATCATTCGTTTGAAGCTTTCCATCGGCCCGCTGGATACAACGGTCCTCTTCCACATCATTGACTGCCAGACATCATATCGTCTCCTATTAGGAAGACCATGGCTGCACGAGAACGGCATCGTGGTATCCACCTGGCACCAGTGCCTCAAGTACTACGAAGAAGGCGTGGAGAGGTGCATAGTTGCGGACGACAAGCCATTCAACGAGGCCGAGGCACACCTGGCCGACGCTAAGTTCTACCAAGCAAAGGGCCTGGTCGCGGAAGTTCTGCCAGCTAAAGCTCCTCGAGCCCAAAAGATTGAAGAAGTGAAGCAGGACAAGACTCCACTTCCCGCGAATTTGGCGCCACCCTCTGACGAGGCAAGACTCAAGGTCCAAGGAACGCCGAAACCTGGGCGAAGGATGCGCATCAGCTTCGAGCCAAGAGCAATGCAACATACCCCGTTGCCAGTCCAAACGGCGCCTGTCCTACGTCTCGCGCCGCAGTGGCTCCGTAAATCCAAGCAATCGCCTTCTACTCCGACAAGGAAGCTGGCCCTGTCGTTATCTCAGGCCAATGTCATCACTCTGCAAGAAATGACGGTGCCACTACCTAGTCTGACGCAAGCTCCGAACCCGAGCAGACCTGTCGAATCAGCAGACCTCGAGCAACTCGGATTCAAACCGGAAGGGAGTTGGGGGCAAAATGCTGCCAAGTTGCTGTTCAGAGCCGGCTACAACGAGGAAAGCGCCATGGGCACACTTCCACCAGCAGCAACTCCACATGGGATGACGAGAACTCAAACTCGGCTGTTTCAAAACGGAGAGCAAATTCCCCCGAACCGCCGAGGCATCGGCTCCACTCAAGCTCCGTTGGTCATCAGAACCGCAGCGAAGAAGACCTTCACCTCGAACTACATCGAGGCGAGAATGGCAGATGAAGCAGCCGAAGAATCGACAATCTCCGACGCACGCTCTACCTACCTCAGCCATCCGGACAGCAAGAGAAGACGACGGCGGGTTCGAGGCCAAGCCTTGTTCCGGAAACAAACCAGAGGTGGTAAAGACTGGCCGAATCGAAAACGCACATCCGTCTTCGAGAGGCTCGGGCCAGTCAAACAATCAAAGAAGAAGTCAGCATTCGATCGTCTGGGGATGCCAATCGAGGACTTTGTCTCAACACCCACCCACCCACCCATGGCTGTCGTCAATCATATCTCCATTACGGCTCCCGACAACGGTGACACTTCTACTTCGGACGACGAGTTGCCCGATGCCCCGCCAGTCCTCGAAGAAGGGGGGCAGTCCACCGTTGATGACTTGAAGGAAATCAACTTGGGCACGGAGACGGAGCCTCGGCCTGCATTCGTCAGCACGCTCTTGACTCCTGAGGAAGAAGCCGCATACATCAAACTGCTTAAAGAATACAGAGACGTCTTCGCATGGTCCTACAAGGAGATGCCGGGCCTCGATCCAAAAATCGCAGTTCACCAGCTCAGCGTCAAACACGGAGCCAGCGCTATCAAGCAAGGGCAAAGACGCTACCGACCAGAACTGGTACCCCAAATAGAAGGCGAAGTCAACAAGTTGATCGAAGCCGGCTTCATTCGAGAGGTCAAGTACCCGACATGGATCTCTAGCGTCGTCCCAGTCAAAAAGAAGAACGGCCAAATCCGAGTATGCGTGGACTTCAGAGACTTGAACAATGCATGTCCAAAGGACGACTTCCCCTTGTCAATCACGGAGCTAATGGTCGACGCGACGACAGGTCACGAGGTGCTCACTTTCATGGACGGATCATCGGGCTACAATCAGATTCGGATGGCACCCAAGGACGAGGAGCTCACGGCATGCCGCACACCGAAAGGAATCTACTGCTATAAGGTAATGCCGTTCGGCTTGAAAAACGCGGGAGCCACCTACCAGCGAGCTATGCAGAAAATCTTTGACGACATTCTTCATCAAAACGTGGAGTGTTATGTCGACGACCTCGTGGTGAAATCCAAGAAGAAATCGGCACATCTACAAGATCTTGAGCTAATCTTCAAACGACTTCGAAGGTACCAACTCCGCATGAATCCGCTTAAGTGCGCGTTCGGAGTCTCCTCGGGCAAATTCCTCGGCTTCGTCGTCCGACATCGAGGCATTGAGATAGATCAATCCAAAATTGATGCTATCGTCAATATGCCCGCACCAAAGACAGTGCGAGACCTCAGAGGCCTCCAGGGGCACTTGGCGTATATCCGAAGATTCATCGCCAACCTGGCTGGAAAGTGCCACCCTTTTAGCCGCCTCATGAAGAAAGGAGCGCCGTTCATATGGGATGAAGCGTGCCAAGAAGCACTCCAAAACATCAAAGCATATCTACTAAAACCGCCAGTCCTATCAGCACCGGTTCAAGGGAGGCCGCTCATCCTCTACATCGCCGCCCAGGAGCAATCCTTGGGGGCACTCCTGGCCCAGAACAATGAACTTGGCATGGAGACAGCTTGCTACTACTTAAGTCGCACTCTCGTCGGCGCAGAGCTGAATTACTCCCCAATCGAGAAGGTCTGCTTAGCGCTCATCTTCGCCACGAAAAAGCTGCGACACTACATGCTCGCTCACACCATCAGACTCGTCTCGAAGGCTGACCCACTCAAGTACATCATGTCGAGACCAGTGCTTTCCGGACGTCTGGCCAAGTGGGCCCTGCTGCTACTTGAATTCGACATCACCTTCGTGCCACAGAAAACGGTTAAAGGGCAGGCCCTCGCGGACTTCCTCGCAGAATACCCTCTCCCGGCAGAATGGGAGTTATCAGAAGATCTCCCAGATGAAGAAGTGTTCTCCGTCGACGTCGCCCCATCCTGGAAAATGTTCTTCGACGGCGCAGCTAGACAAGACATAGCGGGAGCCGGAGTCATCTTTGTCACTCCGGACAACGAAATACTCCCCTTCTCATTCCTGCTCTCGGAATCATGTTCCAACAATATGGCAGAATATCAAGCCCTACTCATCGGTCTCGAGCTGGCCGACGAAATGAAGCTTCAAGGACTAGAGATCTTTGGCGACTCTCAACTCGTGATCCAGCAAGTCCTGGGGGCATACGAAGTCAACAAAGAAGACCTGGTGCCGTTGCACGCGCGAGCTGTGAAGCTCCTCGAAAAACTCAATGCTGCTTCCATTCAACACATTTCCCGAAACCTCAACCAGCAGGCTGACGCACTCGCAAATCTGGCGGCTACACTCCCGTTCCCAGATGAACGTTCGCTCGTCGTCCCCGTCTACAGGAGATTCGTGATCACCGAAGGAGAGGGTCCGCCCGAAGTGCCAGTTCAAACCAACGCGGTGCATGTCCTCGAGATTAAAGAACAAGACTGGAGGCAACCGTTTGTGGAGTATCTCGTTCATGGTAAACTCCCCGAAGATCCGAAGCGCAAAAGTGACATCCGTCGAAGATCTCTGAGGTTCTACCACTTCAATGGCGAGCTGTACCGACGAAACTATGACGGCACACTCCTGAGGTGCCTCGCGAAAGAGGAAGCAGAAACCGCGCTCGAAGAAGTACACGCTGGAATCTGTGGATCGCACCAGTCTGGTCCGAAGCTTCACTTCCGCGTCAGGAGGATGGGATACTACTGGCCTACCATGATCAAAGACAGCTTGGATTACGCGAGGAGATGTCAAACTTGCCAGATGCACGGGGACTACATCCGTCAACCTCCGGAGCCTTTACACCCAACAATCGCGTCTTGGCCCTTCGACGGATGGGGTCTCGATATTGTCGGTCCTCTGCCCAAGTCATCCAAGCAACATCTCTACATTTTGGCGGCAACGGACTACTTCTCCAAGTGGGCTGAAGCGATACCGTTGAGGGAAGTTACGAAGTACTCCGTCATCAGCTTTATCCAGAACGACATCATCTTCCGCTATGGAGTCCCCCGCTACATCGTAACAGATAACGGGAAGCAGTTCAAGAATGCTGCCGTCAGCCAGTTCTGCGCATTGTACAACATTAAGCAGAATTGTTCGACAATGTACAACGCTCCGGCCAACGGTCTAGCAGAAGCCTTCAACAAAACTCTGTGCAAGCTGCTGGAGAAAACCGTCTCGAAGACAAAGAAAGATTGGCACGAACGCATGGGCGAAGCACTATGGGCTTACTGAACATCCTTCCGCACGCCGACACAAGCAACGCCGTATTCCCTCGTCTATGGCGTGGAAGCCGTTCTTCCGCTCGAGCTCCAGATCCCGTCACTCAGGATAGCAGTCCAGGAAGGCCTTACCAGCGATGACAACGCCCAGCTCCGCCTAGCAGAATTGGAAGCACTGGATGAAAGACGCCTCGAAGCTCAACAGCGTCTGGAGTGTTATCAGGCCAGGCTCTCTCGCGCCTTCAACAAGAAGATTCGTCCTCGATCATTCCAGATAGGGGAACTGGTGCTGGCAGTCAAACGCCCCATCATTCTCTCGCATCGAGGAGGGAAGAAATTTGATGGCAAATGGGATGGCCCGCATTCCGTCAAGGAAGTCTACTCCAACGGCGCCTATCTCCTCACCACGCCAGAAGGGCTGACACTCGGCCCTATCAACGACAAGTACCTCAAAAGGTACTACGCCTAAAGCAAGGCCACACCCCTTGTTCAAAAAAAAAAATGAACTACGTGCGACTTGATCCCCCTTAGGGGGGTACGTAGGCAGCCTGAGAAGTTACTTCAGGTTCAGTCCGACCAAAAGAAAAAGACAACAAAGTTCCATGGAAAGGGTGTGGCAAAATGAGGCGATATTATTAATGAAGCGAAGGTAGTATATTTCATAAGTCCTGAAAAAGAAAGCCACAATGAAACCAGGAACAACTAAAAGAAGGTGTCCAGAGCTTGGAGACGGCGCAGCAGCTCCTCCCTAGTCGCCTCCACTCTCTGAAGCTCCACGGGACGAGCAGCCAGAAGCTCGCGACGGGTTGCCAAGTCCGACTGCTGCCTCAAGTGACTCGCCTTCAAAGCGCTCTCCGCGGCCTCGGCCCGCTCCAAACGAGACTCCGCCTTTCTAAGTGAGGCGCGCGCAGACTCCAACTTCCTCTGGGCCTTCGACAGGCTGGACGTAGCCTCCGCAAGTTGATGCTCGGACTGACTTAGACTCGCCTCAGCGGCCTCCAGCTCAGAAAGGGAGCTCCCCTCCAGCAAAGCCCGCCGGGATCGATAGGCCTCGCTATCGGTCACAAGCAGGTTCATCTGATTGACGAAAAGAGAGCTGTCAACTTTGAACTCTGCCAGGCTCGCGCAAAACTCTGCACCGTCCGTCGACCACCAGTCCTGGAGGGCGCCAAGGCCGGCAGTTTGGAAAGGCTCCAACGTCGACTTGATATACTGCCGACAGCTCGCGAGAAGGACCTCTGAGACTCTGCTCCTCGGCCTCAAATCCGGGCGAGGCGCCTCGGAGTAGGTAGGCAAGACCTTCCCTCCCACTGCGGCCGCAACAGGAGCCGCCCGCGCCAACGAGGGTGGCGGAACCGGGGAAACCGCCGCTACCGCTGCAACAACCGTCTCCACCAAAGGACACGAGGGCACAATCATCGGGGAACACCGCTTGTCGACGCTCGAGACTTCAGCCTCCTCGCCAAAAGACAAGGCGTCGACATCGATGTCGTCCAGGTTAATGTCGCCCCTAGGGAAGTTCTCCCCGCAAAGTCCGAGGAGATCCAGATCATCCGGAGGGATATCTAGCCCACAGGGTTCGGGCACTTCCTGCGCGGCACCGGTGGACGAATGCCCAAGAGGCGCCTTTGAAGAGCTCGCTCCGCGCTCTACCACTATAACGGAATCTGGTCAAAAGAAAGAAACGGTGCTCAGCGTGATAAAACTTCCTGAACGTAGAGGGCAAATAAAATGAAGAGAGCTCCATACCTGTGTGGTCAGACGAAGCGGTCCTAGACGGAGGAATCACCTCATCTTTCAGAAGTCCAGGCTCCTCGGCGTCCTCCGTCAGACAAGGAACTCTCGGAACCATCCCTCGAGGAATGCACACTTTTCTTCTCTTGGGAGGGACACCCTCAACTTCGGCCTTCGGGAAACAAAATGCCCCAGGGGCACTAGTAAGCTCGGCATCCAGCACCGGAACGGAAGAAGGGACACGACGAGCACTGGAAAGGCGACTACAGCTCCTCTGCGCTCTTTGAAGCCCCAGTCGGAGGCGACGGTCCTCCACTCCCGCAGAGTGATTGAAGCAGAAATTCCTGAACCCGCTACTCACCAAGACGTCGACTGGAAAACTCGCAAGTAAAGGAGAAACTCGCCTTCAACCCACTGGCGGTATTCCGGAGTCGCGGCATCCCGAAATCCGGACTTAGCCCCAGGAAAGAAACTCCCGCCAGTCAAGCGAGCGTAGAGAGAAGCCCACAGACGGTAACCCTCCTGCGGACTGATACGTCCCTGCAACTGCTGAGGCATGCCAGAGACTTCTTGCCGAAACCCCTGTTGGCGAGCAAAGCGATGGGGGGAGTACTGCTCCACCTCCACCACATCCCCCTTGCGCCAGACCAAGTAGCCAGGACGGCAACTGACCATATTCCAGTAGAGACTGTCCGGGAGCTCCTCGTTATCGTACATAGTCGACCTCTCCAAGGGCAGCACCGAATGCTCTGACAGGAATTCGAAATCGACGCTCCCCATCCTCCTCAAAAGGGTGCGAGCACACTCTCTCGGACGCTCCCAACTGATAAAGGCGTTCAAGATCCCTCCTATCCCGGGCAAGAAAGGCAGCTCGGCTGGATGCCCTCGTCTGGCAAAGATCCCCTTCGGGAAATGCAGAGCTATCCACCCGTACAAATAATGCAAGGGTCCGAATGCAGTCGACCGGCCGAGCTCCTCCTTGGCCTTATCAGAGCCAGACAAGTCCCAGTAAGTCCCGCTGAGAGCCCGATACAAGGCGCATAGTATGGCCGGGGCTAGATTGAAGAGCTCGCCCCTCTCCATCCTGGAAGCGGCAAGGAAGGTCCCCGGACGAATAGCCTCCCCAGAACACGGAAGCACGAACCGGCAGAGGAAGATGACCAGCCCAGCAGCTCGGTAAACCGATCGCCACTCCTCGCTATCCCGTTCCAGGCCAAGGAGTTCCCAGGGACACTGCTTCCCCTCCATTGAGTGCTTCTCTCGAGCCAAGGAGTCGATAGGCCTCACAAAGGAGCGAAGCGGAGGTCTCTGTATCTGAGCGATCTTCCACATTGGGTGAGCCGAAGGCGCTGGAGACCTATACTCACCTCTGAACCAAAAGTCGACCCAAGAAGAAGGACGCACTCGATCTGATTGATCCCGCGCCGCAATGATAGCATGTGCCTTGAACAGAAGAAGGCAAGAACTCGGAGCGTAGCTGCTGTCCAGCAGATCCTTCAAGGCTGGCACCTCCTCTTGGTAGTAATTCCGTACCTCGGGGCACCCGGAAACGATATGGACGTCGCGAAGCGAGATGCCTATCTCCCCCGCCCCAGTAAGGAAGGTGTTAGTTTCCGGACACCAAAGCTCACAAAGTGCGCGGTACATCCCCTCAGGACGACTGTACTCTCGACGAGCCGGCGCCAGAAATTTGGCCAATAAGTTCATCTCAGGTTCCGCGCCAAAGACCTCGTAGAGCTCGTCCATCCACTCGCGAAAGCCGCAAAGGTACTGGACGTCGCCCCGAGGCCAAGAATCGGTGCCCCATCGGGTCAGCTTACCACATATCTTCGAGGCAACAACTGGCGTAGGCACGAACTCTTCATCGCAATGATGGAACGGAAGACTCAAACTCGGCCGCAGAAGCTTCATGGAGATCCCTTCGTCAGTATGAATCTTCTCGCTTAATTTCAGCATCCCGCAAGTCGCATCCGCGACTCCATCTTCCGTGATGCGCTCGTGCACAAAGACACGGAGCAACGACAGAAGGTCTTCCCGCCTTGAGTTGCGGTAACGGCGCACACGAGTGTAAGGAAAGCAAAGGCATCTCCTCCCGTCGAAGAAATCCTCGTCTATCCAGCCCGAGGAAGTCAAACTCTCGAAGACGCGAGCCCTGGAAGACCATGAAGGGAGGCAGGTCAAGACAAGTGCGTGAAAAAAAAAAAAAAAAAAAAAAAAAAAACTAAGGGGGCCTGCACCCCTGTCAGGAGGACCACCCGACTCATCGGCCCGCCACCACTGGCGCCCGAGCCTTCGCGATGCGCCCCCGCGGGCCCACACGGCGCCCGCGCCGACCCGCGGGCCCACACGGCGCCCGCGCCGACCCAGCACGCCAACACAACCGCGCCGGCCCGACTGCGCCGACACCGCCCATGTCGACCCATCGCGCCAGCGCCACCCAGCCAGGGCCACAGCCACTTGCGCACCCGTGCGCCACAGACTGGCTCTGCTACCACTGGCGCCTTCGGAGTACAGAAGAAAGAGGGGAGAAAGAAAAGAAAGAAAGTGAAAACCTCAGGGCCGCCCCGAACCCGACACGGCCAACAGCAAGAAGGGAAGGGGGGGGGCCCGCACCCCCCTCCTTCTCCTTCTTCTTCGCCTGCAACTCAGGGCCGCCCCGAACCCGACCCGGCCGCCGCCCTTCTCGGCCCCGAACCCGACACGGCCGGCCCCCGCGTGCTGCAGCCCCGCGCGCCGCCCCACGCGCTGCAGTCCCGCGCCGCCGCGTCGCCGGCCTCGCCGCGCCCCGCGCCGGCGCTGCTGCCGCTGCTGCCCATGCAGCCCGGAACCGAAGAAGAAGAAGAAAGAAAGAAAGAAAAAAAAAAAAAAAGAAGAAAGGAAAAAGAAAAGAAAAGAAAAAGAAAAAGGAAAAGAAAAGAAGAAGAAGAAGAAGAAGAAAAAGGAGGAAGGGAGAGGCGGCGAAGGCGACCCGCACCTCAGCCGCGCTCCTCCATCCTCCCCGCCGCGAGCCTCGTCGCATCGTCGCTTCGAACCCGCCTTCGCAACGACCGCGAAATCGCGCACCATCGCCGCCAACGAAAGAGGCGACACCGGGAAGACGGAGCAAGTCGCGTGCAACCCCGGGCAGCTCTCTTCCGACGACGGTCTTCAGAAGCCGGCAGAACCTTCGCAAAGGAGCACGATGGCGAATGAAAAGGGTAGGGATCCTTAAATAGACCTCCAACCCCGCCCACAAAAGGAATCAAGGACAAGCGCTCTACGATTCCTACGTGTCCAAACCCTACACGCTCTCATCAACGCACTCGTCCTTGAGGGGGCATTTGTAGACACACGAATTTCGCTCGGACCCGAACCCGACTTACGTGTGCCGACGCGGATGCAAACTCGACACGCGAACCCAACTCGCGCGCACCGACGTGGATGCAAACCCGACACGCGGACCCGATTCGCGCGCGCCAATGCGGACCCGGACCCCACTTCAAGAGGGGCCGGCCCCTACTAGGGTCCGAACCCCATGGGGCCGGCCCTAGTGGGGACCGAACCCCATGGAGGGGCCGGCCGGCCCTGCAAGGAAAGAAAAGAAAAGAAAGAAAAGAAAAAGGAAAGAAAAGAAAGGAAAGAAAAGAAAAGGAAAGAAAAGAAAGAAAAGGAAGGAAATACCGCCATGCGCGGGGGGAAGTTGCGTATGACGTCTGCACACACGCGGATCTGCGCCGATCCCTCGATCCGACGCACAAGAAGAAGCGCCCGATCGCCATCGATTTCGTGTGCGAAATCCAGCCATAATTGCACCCGCCAGAAAAGGAAAACAAATAAACGTTATTCCCCTCATCAATGGATGAATAAATCCAGGTAATTATGAGAGAGATACAAAAGGGATTCAAAATTAAAAAGTTCCCATATCTCTCTCCCCACCCCTTTGCCTATAAATAGAGGGGGTGGGGGAATGAAAAAATGGTCGGGAAATTGAAGACGAAACGCCAGAGCTCTGCAGAAGAGGAGACGCTTCTTCATCGACCCAAGGCTTCACGAGGCACAGTCAAGCCTGTCCCGAGGGATCGGCTTACTGAAAGTCCTCATCAACGTGAAGACCCTTGCACACGAAGATCATCCCTTCGACTCCGTGCACGAAGAAGAAAGCTCGGAGAAGAAGAACCCTTCGACTCCGAAGACGCCAGAAGCAAAGGCCGGAGAAGAAGAGGAGCGGCACTACCCCGTCGTCTCCAACAAGCTTCGACTCCGATCAAGCCCAAAAGCCCGGAGAAGAAGAGGAGCGGCACTACCCCGTCGTCTCCAACAAGCTTCGACTCCGATCAAGCCCAAAAGCCCGGAGAAGAAGAGGAGCGGCACTACCCCGTCGTCTCCAACAAGCCTTCAACTCCGATCAAGCCCAAAAGCCCGGAGAAGAAGAGGAGCGGCACTACCCCGTCGTCTCCAACAAGCCTTCAACTCCGATCAAGCCCAAAAGCCCAGAGAAGAAGAGGAGCGGCACTACCCCGTCGTCTCCAATAAATCCTCGATCCCGATCAAGCCCCAAAGCCCGGAGGAGAGAAGCGAAGCGTCATCACCCCGTCGTCTTCGACTAACACCTGCGCCATCCACGAAGAAGAAAGCCTGGAGCAGATCGTCTGAAGCGTCGCTACCCCGTCGTCTTCATCAACAAAAGCCGACGCTACAACCGTCGCACGGAGACCGTCGCTACCCTCGTCGTCTTCATCAACAAAAGCCGACGCCACAACCGTCGCACGGAGATCGGTGCTACCCCCACCATCTTCGAAAGCATTCTTCGACTCCGATCACGCCAAAGAAGCCCGGAGAAGAAGGGAAGTCCAGTCGATACGTAAACCGTCGAAGCACCGGAGAAGTAGCCCACGTCGTTCGAAGAAGAAGATCGAGTTGACGCCAAAGCTAAAGCCAACGCAAGAAGCCAAAGCAAAGCCCCAGTAAAGCCCGCGCCAAAGCAACGCAAGTGCCAAAGCCAAGCGACTACGCCGGCCACGAGCAAAAGCACCGCACGTTCTAGCCGATACGACGCGAAGTCCGGAAGAACGAAAGCATCGCAAGTCTCTCCCAGCTACGTCCAAGTGCAAGCGCCGAAGCAAAGCAAAAGCCAGAGCCACGCCGGAGCAAAGCCAAAGCCAAAAAGCCAAAGCCAAAGCCAACGCCAAAAGCTAGATCGACGCCGCGAACCGACGATCAAGGACACCGAGGTCAAGCAAGGAACGAGGAAGACGCGAAGACCGAGGAACGAAGCCGAAAACCCCCTAGCCGAGAAAGCGCGAAGCACGGAAGGGACAAAGCAACGGTGGACATTCCTTAGCCTCTCCAAAACCCTCTCCCTGTAAAACCCCTGTCCTGGGCAGCCCCTTCAGAGCTCTCGCACGAACACCACGTGGAGACGCGGATCAAAGGGATCCCCCAGAAAATCTTTCCCACAATCCCCTGATCAAAACTCGCCGCAACCCGGACTCGCTACACCCGAGCAACCCGGGTCCCGGCCACAATTGTAATCTCGTGTGATTCGCAATAAAGACGACCCGCGCTTTTTTCCGCGTCCACAGATGCATGATAAGATTTTTTCGATCGTTGTCAACCTGGAGTCAACCCTCTAAGATTGGTACTGAAAATCTGACCAGGGCAACTTGGCAAGAGAGGGACATGCTAAAGAGACATAAAAGGCCAGCTGCCGGGTAAGTGAGTTTTGGTAAATTACTCTACACAAATCTGTGTGTTTTCATTGTATTATATAGTGTTTATATTGAATACGACACGCATCGAATCCCATGAATGGGGATTTAGTTTTAAATACAAGAGATGCAAAACGTTTCAACATTTGCTGAAAATGGAGAGGACCATTTAAGCAGTTCCTAAAATGGGCAAACACCTATCAAAAAAATTTGCTGAAATTGAAGGAACACAATGTTGAGCAATCGATCTCGAACGGTCAACTTGTCTCTTAGAAAGCCAAAGCATTGAAAACTGACCCCTTTGGTAAAATGTGAGTGATTGGATCCTAATCCTTGAAGACGATGAATCGGACATCAAAATCTTTCTTCGGAACCTTTTCCCACACAAAGTGATAGTCAATCTCAATGTGCTTTATGCGAGCATGAAAAACTGGATTTGCAGTGAGGTTGGTGGCGCCAATATTGCCATACCATAGAGTGGGAGGTGTAGTATAACTCCAAGTTCCGCTAATAACGATTGAATCTAGATTAGCTTAGCCATGGCTATAGCTAGCCACGGTATTCTGCTTCTGTACCAGAATGAGAAACCGTCTTTTGCTTCCTATCACTCCAAGAGATGATATCGGGGCCAAAAAACACATAGTAACCAATCATAGAGCGCCTATCATCAGGAAACACTACCCAATCCGCATATGAGAATGTACTCAAAAGTGTAAGAGGACAAAGGTTTAAGATGAATGCCATAATTGGAGGTATGTATAAGATAGTGAAAATTTCGTTTAACTATAACCTTGACGTACCTTGTTGATAGAGAAGGCTATGTCAGGACGAGCTAGGGTTAAGTATTGTAAGGCTCCAATAACACTTCTATAAGAGTGGGGTTCGTAATTTTTGGATTATGGATTCTAGAGCCTCCCATCACATGAGCCATGACCACTATGCTCTCACTGCATACTCGTCGGCTTCTCGGATCCCTCCGACCACACTATAGATGGTTTATGTTTGGCCATCTTGCAGACTTGGTCCATCACCACCACCTAAGATCCTATAGGATATATTTCCTTACGTTTTGTTCTACATTCCCCTATGTTTTGCATGAACCTTATCTCTATTAGTAGTCTTTGTGGCAATGGACTGACTGTCTCTTTTACCTCTTCTTATTGTGCCATGCAGGATCCACATAATTATCAAAGGATTGATGTTGCTCATAGGACAGGCAGGTTGTACCATCTAGAGTACTTTCACCTCCCTGCATCCTCCCTTATTCTTCTGTGGTGTTGTCACCTTTGATGCCGACTTGAAACACAGAAGGTTAGATCATGTGTCGGAGTCTTGACTTAAAATTTTTTTTCAGTCTGGAACTTTAGACTGAGGCTCCTTCTCTCCCCTTTCTATTTGTATGGGTGGTAAGTAAGTTAAGCACTCGGCCCTCCCTTTGTACCCCAGTTCGTATATTTCCTATAGTCCTTTTGAGTTAGTTTGGATCATTGGGGACCGGATCCATTGCACTCCATGTGTGGTTTTCATTATTATGTTAGTTTTATTGATTATTACCTTTGATACACTTGGGTCTATCTCCTCCACCACTGCTCCTCAGTTCCACAAAGTCACACCCGGCTCCACGGTTCCAGTTCTTGTTCGCAAGCTCTAGGTGTTTGATCCACCATGAGTTTGAGGGGGGTGTTAGACTTATGTCTAGCATTGTGTAGACATCTTTCCTTTATATATGAGCCGTATATGAGGATATATATTGACTTATTAGCCCTAATGAAAGACAATTCTCTCTCTCTCTCTCTCTCTCTCTCTCTCTCTCTCTCTCTCTCTCTCTCTCTCTCTCTCTCTCTCTCTCTCTCTCTCTCTCTCTCTCTCTCTCTCTCTCTCTCTCTCTCTCTCTCTCTCTCTCTCTCTCTCTCTCTCTCTCTCTCTCTCTTCCGCGCATGGGCGGTTTGATTGGGACAAACTAATTAACATGCTAGTTCATTTCATGTACATTGTACACCATGAAGACTAAAATTACACAATACTTATATCACTAACAAAGGAATGCTTTGATTTAATTTGCAAATTTATGAAATCATTTTAATGAATGTAAAGAAGGGTAATTTGAAGAACAACCAACCCTTATCACACCGATCATATCCATGTACTCCGCCGGATCGGGGAAATCTTCGTCGGGATCATAAGCAGTCGCCCACCTCACATTTTTGTTCATCTCGTACGTCTGCTTCCCCCTCGGAGTCGCAATCACATCCACCTGAACGCCCGGGTACCGGTCCTTGATCAGCTGGATGGCAGGGAAGAAGAGCAGGTTCTCATAGACACCGCCCGACAAGACGCAGCAGCACCGCCTGACGTCCCCCCGAATCTTGGAGGCGAGCGAGGCGAGCTCGACGTTGTACCCGTACGGGAACTTGAGGAACCCATATGGGTTGTCGGGGTTGTCGGGGGGCCGAGGATCCTCATCCTGCTTGCCGTCGGCGAAGAGACCGATGTACTCCCTATAGGGGTCCTCGCCGTCATCGAAGGGGTCGAGCCATGGGTTCTTCTTCTTGGCATTGGTGGTGAGGTTGGGGCGTTTGTGATGGTGAGTGGTGGGGTGGGGTGGGATGAAGGGGAGGTTGGAGAGATGGGTTGCTTGGATTGGATGGGAGGAAGGTGGGATGAATGAAGACGGGGGTTTGGGTACAAGATGAATTGCAGCCATGGGAGGATTTGGGATTTTTTTTTTTTTTTTTTTTTTTTTTGCGCAAATGGGATTTGGGATTTGATTTGCTTTTCTTTGCTTCTTTCCTCGTTGTGCTGTGAGGGTGGTGCTTGGTGGGGTGTAGTAGGCGTTGAGATTTGAATGTGTGGATGAGGTGGGATAAGTACTCCCGCTTGAAAGGGAAACGCGCTCTCATGGACTCTGCATCACTTAGAGAGAGAGAGAGAGAGAGAGAGAGAGAGCACAAGTAAAGGGTTTTTTTTGTTCAAGAAGGGTTTTTTGGACTTAAAACACCTATAGAGAGAGAGAGAGAGAAAGAGCAAACAAAGGGTTTTTTTGTTCAAGGAGCCAAAAACTAAAGGGTTTTTTGGACTTTAACACCTAGAGAGAGAGAGAGCAAAGGTTTTTTTTTGTTCAAGGAGTCAAAAACTAAAGGGTTTTTTGGACTTAACACCTAGAGAGAGAAAGAGAGAGTGACAGAGCACAAGCAAAGGTTTTTTTTTGTTCAAGGAGTCAAAAACTAAAGGGTTTTTCGGACTTAACACCTAGGGTTGTTAATGGGCTGGATTCGGATCGGGCCACCCCATGCGCAAGCCGCCACCAAACTTATGAGTGTGTGGCTATATCCGGCTTGGGTCCAAATTAAAATTTTCTGACTTGGCCCAAACCCAGACTGAAACACTTTTATAAAGCACAAGCCCAAACCCGGCCCAAATCAAGTCCACATTTCTAGCACGGTAATACCTAAATCTTTTTTTCTTCTTTCGATCACACAATAAAAGTAAAAAATAGCATTGAATATGCTATACATTAAAAAGATATATGTGAAATAATGCTCCTAAATCCTAACGTATTGATATTTGTAAAGTGGGATCTTTTAAAATTATACATTCAGCGTGTATAAATATAAACTATTTTGGGCTTCAGTTCGGGATTCGGGTCATGTTAGTAGTTGTCCGTACCCGGCCTATGACACAGTCATGCTTGAATGATCGAGCCCAGTCCAGCCCAAAGTCCACACTAACTCTGCCCAAACTAGGCCTGGGGATGGCCCTGGGCCGATGGGCTTGGGGCTGGCCCTAGCCCATTAACAGCCCTACTTACAACCCCACCTTTATATCAAAATTTGAGTTACACCCTGACTATTTTTAAAAATTTGAATTTATGCCCCAATCCGTTACTTCACAAGGTTCGCTGACGGTCAAGTGACGGATTAAGGGGTGAAGTCAAATTGGTAAATATCTATTTACAAAAAAAATAATTTCATGTGGTTCAAACAGTTGAACCATCGGTTTGAACCGATTTGGGCCAAACCGGATGTCTTTTCGGTTCGACTTTCGGTCCGGTTTTGAAAACATTGCTGGAGCCTCCTATAGCCAAACCTGGAGAGGCTCCCATGAAAATCATCGTTGCCGAACAACTGAAAGGCCTTTTCCCAACCACCCAAGAGATCCCAAGAAAAGCAAGCAAAACCTTCGCCCAAGATATTTCAAGAAGAGGAGGCCGAAGTGGAGGAACGATAGCGACTAGGGTTGAGAAGTTTGCCTTCTAACGTGAGAGAGAACGGGCTCTTTCAGTCTGGAGCTCTTGGTCGATGTTCTTTCTCTACTCCTTCTATTTGTTCAGGCTGCATGCTCGCCAAGGTTGCAACTCTTCCCTTTTCTTCTAATCTTACTCGCAATATTAATCCATTTGACCTAGTGCACTCTAATATCTTGAGTCTGGCTCCTCTTCCTTCGATTTGTGACTTTCGTGTTTTTTTTTTTTTTTTGCTGATGACTTCAGTAGGTAAATTTGGGTTTACCTCTTCCAACACCACTCCGAGGTTCTCCAGGTCCACTAGACTTTTTCATCGATGATCCACACACAATTCGGTTGTTGCATTAAGACATTTTGATCTGATTATGCCCTTGACTACCTCTCCTCTGCTATACGGATCCTTTTCAGTACCATGTGATCCTCTTTCAGCACTCATGCTATCATACTCATGAGCAAAACGGAGTAGCCAAGAGTAAGCACCGCAACGTCCTTGAGACTATGTTGCTCTTCTTCCCTCTTCCTTTGTTCCTCACTCCTTCTGGGTTAAGACTGCCTTCACCATAGTCAACCTCATCAACAACACATCTTTGTTTGTTCTTCCGGGTTGTGTGTCCCTGTGACGACCAAGAGCCAAGATTCCTGAGGCTATGATGCCAAGATGGATGAGGTGAGGTGAGATGAGGTGAGGTGTACAAGGCCATGAGTTAGCTCCAAATTGCTTGGAGAGAAAGAGATTCTGAGCTACTTATATAATTTTCCCTCCCAAACATGGAAGACGCATTTTAAACCATGCGCCGCTACGGATTTCATAAGAACTCTGTAGATAAGCGTGCTCGGGCGAGAATAGTACTAGGATGGGTGACCACCCTGGGAAGTTCTCGTGCAGGCACAGGCAGAGCGGACAATATCTTGTGTGTTTAGGACGAATGTTACAAAATGGTATCAGAGACAGGTTCTCCTCGGGATGGGGGGGTCTAACCCTACACAAGGACGTGTATAGCCCTTAAGGGGGTGGATTGTGACGACCATGAGCCAATAGCTAAGAGCCAAGACTCCTGAAGCTGTGATGCCAAGATGGATGAGATGAGGTGAGGTGTACAAGGCCATGAGTTAGCCCCAAATCGCTTAGAGAGAAGAAAATCATGAGCTACTTATATAATTTCCCCTCCTAAATATGGAAGACGTATTTTAAAACCGTGCACCGCTACGGATTTCGTAAAAACTCCGTAATTAAGTGTGCTCGGGCATAAGTAGTACTAGGATGGGTGACCATCCTGGGAAGTTCTCGTGCGGACACGGGCAGAGCGGACAATATCTTGTGTCTTTGGGGTGGATGTTACAGTCCCCTCACTAACATCTCTTCTCCTCTACTCTGATTACATTATGCTTTGTACCTTCGGGTTACCTATTTTGGCCTCCTTCCACCCACGAGAACACAAAGCTGCCTAAAAGGGCAGTTAAGTGCGGCCTTTTGGGGATCAATGCTGAGCACAATGGGTATCGTTGCTATGACCCCTTGACTCATTTGTATCTCCCGATACGTCTCCTTTGTCAAGGATGCCCCTTACTACTCATCTCCACCTCAGGACCTCACCTTTTTAGAGTCTGATCTCATTTTATCTCCGACTCTTGAGCCTCTTCCCCCTTTTTTTCTAACCACACCGGTCACTCCCCTTATTTCTGGGGACTCTTCTGGGGATACCTCTCCTCCTTTTTTTTTTCTCTCCTCATTAGATTACTACCCCTCTTTCTCAAGTCTCCACTCGTCGGCATGCTCCTTCCCCTTTCCTCTCCTTTCCTCAAAATAGAGGTTGGTTCTTCTAGTACTCTTAATGCTTCTAACATCTCTACTTCTCCGCTTATTACACTTAGCCAGTCTCAATCGGTCAAAGATCTGTACCCGCCTCCCTGCTACCCTCTGCATGAGCACCGGCCACATAACTGTTTGTCTTGACTCTAAGTCGCCTTATTGCTTTGACTTTGTTACTGTCACCTCCTACTCGCCCCAGTTCACCATCATTCTTACTTCTCTTTACTTGGATCAGGAGCCTTGGTCCTACCATGTGGCCATCTGGTCCCCTTAGTGGTGGCATACCATGATAGAGGAGTTTCAGGCCTTCAAGCAAACTTAGATTTAGGACGTCATCCCACTCCCTGCTAGTGTTGAGCTTATTAGCTGCAAATAGGTCTACAAGATCAAACGGTGACCTGGTGGATCTATTGAGCGGCACAAGCCTAAGTTGGTGGCCCGTGACTTTACTCAAGAGGACGGGATTGACTACGATGAAATTTTTGCTCTTGTGGCACAGATGACAACGATTCAGGCTCTTCTAGCGGTTGTTGCTACTCGTCACTGACCGCTTCTTTAAATGGATGTGAAGAATATCTTTCTTCACGGTGAACCATTCGAGGTTGTCTACATGCAACCTCCTCCGGGTTTCAGCACTCCTCCATATTGTGTCAGTCATCTCCACCAAGCTATGTACTAGCACAAACAAGCTCCTCGAGTTGGGTTTGAGCACTTTTATTGTGCAGTTACAGAGGCCAGTTTCGTCCAAAGCTCTCAAGATCATTCATTGTTTTTTCGGTCCTCATCGCAGGACCGAGCTATCATTATCCTCTATGTGGATGATATAATCTTTAAAAGTGACGACTCGGGTATCATAGCCTCGCTTCAGCAGGATCTCCGGAACCAATTTTAGATGAAGGATCTTGGTCCTTTGCGTTACTTTTTAGGTATTGAGATTACTCAGGATGAGCGAGGGATTTTACTCTTCTAGCAAAAGTATACTACTAACATCCTCAGTCGAGATGCTCTTTCTGCCGCACCACTGACACTATTTGAGCTTTCATGTGAAGCTCCGACCTATAGATAACGAGCCTCTTTCAGATTCTGCTCAGTATAGAGAGATTGTTGACTAACTGGTCCACCTCTGTATTACCAGGCCAGATATTGCCCACGCAATCAGCATTGTCAGCCAGTTTGTTGAGGCTCCTCGCTCTACTTACTATGGTTCGTTTCTGTGGATTATTTGGTACCTTTGAGACACCGTCAGTCGGTTACTCTTTTTGTCCTCGACTTCGTCTTTGGTCCTACATGCCTACTCTGATACTAATTGGGCTAGAGATCCGACTAGTCGACACTCGACCACTAGTTACTTCCTATTTCTTGGTGATTCGCATCTCATGGTGCAACAAGAAGCTGAAGGTTGTCTCTCTCGAACACTGAGGCAGAGTTTAGAGCCATGCCCACTACCACTAAGGAGATCATTCACCTGCGGCAGCTCCTTGGGGATCTAGGAGTTGAGATTTCTGGACCTATAGCTCTTCACTGAGGTAACTAAAGTACTATACAAATTGTCAACAACCCGATTTTCCATAAGAGAATGAAGCACATTGAGCTCGACTACTACTTCTTCCTAGAACAGTATGAAGTTGGGACTATCTCACTTCCTTATGTTTTATCTACAGAGTAAATCGCTGACTTTTTTACGAAGTCACACCCAACTCCTCAGTTCCGGTTTCTTGTTAGCAAACTCTCGGTGTTTGATTCACCGTAAATTTGAGGGAGGGTGTTAATCATATATATGGTATCTTCATATATATAAGTCTCTCATAATTAAAACAACCTGATCACGGCCGACAAATGGGGAGTGGCAACAAGTAGCTTTTGACAAGATCTTGGGGTCCACCTGCCTTGGAGAAACTAGGGTTTGCCATCAAAGAGGCCCTAGGGATGGATGGCGTCAACGAACCTTGCAAACGGATCTAGAGTTATCAACCTAAGACTCCAATATGTATACTAGAGGACAAGGGGTGGCAATGGGTCGGGTCGTGTCGTGTCCAAAACCTCTAGACCCGGATCCGGCCCATTTAACTAAGGGAAATTTTATTCATACCCCAAAAATCTGTAATTAGCCCCCGTATCCCTAGCGTTTCTCAATAACTTACTCAACAATCCTTTAATACCAACAATGCCCTTTTTTTTATACCCCAAACCCCAAAACCCCTGCTCAGCGTCTTTTGTACCCCAACCCAACCCAATGTTCGTTTAAACTTAGCCCCGCCCAACCCGTCGGGTTGTGCGGGGTGGGTTCAGGTTAACCCGCCCAAAGTCGGGTTGGGTTCGGGTTGGCCCGCCCAAGTTGTAGCTAGGGGTGGCAATGAGTCGTGTCGTGTCGGGTTCGTGTCGTGTCTAGTTTCGTGTCGTGTCCAAAAACCCTAGACCCGGACCCGACCCGTTTAACTAATCGTGTCTAGATCCTAAACCCGTACCCGACTCGCTAATAAACAGGTAGACACGATAAGACCCGTTTACCACCCGGATCTATTCAGTTGACCCGATCCGACCCAATCCGACTTGACCCGAAAGACCCACTGGTTTTATATATTATAGTATCGGATTATTGGTAGACCCGACCCGACCCGACCCGACATGACCTATTGAGTACCAAACGGGTCTTCCTGGGTCTACCGTGTCCAGACCCTAAACCCGGACCCGACCCGTTTAATAAACGGGTCTATCGTGTCGACCCGTTTACGACCCGAACCCGTTTAGCCTTGACCCAGACCCGCTAACTTCGTGTCGGGTCGAGGAGAAATGATTCGGGTTGGGCTCAGATTAGCCCGCCCAAATTCGGGTTGGGTTCGGGTTGGACTCGGGTTGGGTTCAGATTGGCCCGCCCAAGTTGCAGCTCTACTTGTGCCTTCAAGTATCAGCCAACTGCATGGGGTTTATTTAAGAGTGGGGTGTATTCAAGAGTGCATATAATTGGGGTATATTTAAGGGGGTATGTGTTTGATTGGGGTATAATCAAGTTGGGGCGGGCCATTTAACTGGGGTGTATTGAAGGTGGGGTGTAAGGGGGAAGGGTAATTTTGGGATAAGAATGGGGTATGAAAAAAAAAAATGGGGTGTATTCAAGTTTCTTGGAAATGGGGGCTAATTACAGATTTATGGGGTATGAATAATATTTCCCTTAACTAATCGTGTCTAGATCCTAAACCCATACCCGACCCGTTAATAAACGGGTAAACCCGATAAGACCCGTTTACCACCCGGGTCTATTCAGTTGACCCGATCCGACCCAATCCGACTCGACCCGGCCTGACCCGAAAGACCCATGGTATTATATATTAT
This sequence comes from Chamaelirium japonicum, assembly GCA_947650365.1. Taxonomy (NCBI): domain Eukaryota; kingdom Viridiplantae; phylum Streptophyta; class Magnoliopsida; order Liliales; family Melanthiaceae; genus Chamaelirium; species Chamaelirium japonicum. Next base: position 48,566,248 of record OX393554.1, read on the forward strand.
AGTATCAGATTGCGGGTAGACCCGACCCGACACGACCCGTTGAATAGTAAACGGGTCTTCCCGAGTCTACCGTGTCCAGACCCTAAACCCGGACCCGACCCGTTTATTAAACGGGTCTATCGTGTCGACCCGTTTACGACCCGAACCCATTTAGCCCTGACCCAGACCTGCTAACTTCGTGTCGGGTCTGCCGTGTCGGGTCCAAAATTGCCAGCCCAATAGAGGACGCATGGTGGGCCAATGATCGATTGGAACAAAGATCCCCCTGGCATGGGTTTCTCCCGAGGGAGGATCCCTATCACGAACCAGGGGGTTGGATTCTCGAGGTCTCGAGCACAGCTCCTTTTACGAGAGAGATGACAACTGAGTCTCGGGATTAGGGCTGCAGCTTGGGCAGGCCAACCCGAACCCAATCCAAGCCGATCCGAATTTGAGCGGGTTTGGATTGAGATTTTACTTGTATAGGTTGGGCTTGGGTTGAAAAATCCCGACCCGATCTCAATTCGCATTGGGTTTGGAAAGATGCTTCGGGCAACCTGACCCAACCCGAAACCGATCATTTAGTAAATAGGGTTTTTTACAAATTCACCCCTATAATATTCTCAATTTACATATAAATTCCTGTAAAGTCAGTATTTACATATATATCCTTTAGTTGGCATTCAAAATAAAAGAATATTTCAGAAGTACTCCTTCATTCGGCTATGTTATTTCATTAATCTTAAGGGGAAATAAATTATTTACCATGGTTTTAATTACAATGGTCATAGAGAGCTAGATCGCTTTCCGACGCTGAGCTCCTAGTGAAGTTCCCCTCATGTACGGCCCTACACAGAGCCCTCGACAGGCGTGCCCTGCCATGCTTGGAACCTCCAATCTCTCTCGGATGAGTTGGGGTATCTGGGGGACCATCCTGTCCTTTCATCCGGCCCTACACGACCTAATTCATATTAATCCAGCCATCAATTCGAGTTTTAATCTCGACCGTCAGCGCCATGCAGAACATACCAGCCCAAAATTTTGTTAATGCAAAACTGAAAACTCATAAAAAAGAGTACAAAACTGGGAACTCTTCATGGGTCATCAAGTAAATAACCTTCAGCTTTATCAAATTTATATTTAAGTCCACAATAGTTTCACAACCGCAAATATTCTATGATCTTTGGTAGCAAATAAAATTCTCAGTAAACCCATTCCATACATGAAGTTTTCGCTATTCCATCATGTCAGATCAACTGGCTTCTGTAACACAAACTATGAAGGGCATGGAAGTAGGGCTTCATACCCCCATATCATTCTCTTTGAAACTCATTATGGCACAACAAATGTTTGTATTCTTATAACCCTGTATGCACCTAATAAGCTTGGAGACTATACAAGAGCAGATACAACAGAAGCTTACAACAGTCAGTAAACTGAAGGACTGACCCTAAATAATACATCAAATTCCTGTAAAAACCTGTCAGAATCAGAAGTGTTCAATGGATCTTCGGTATGATTCTCACTAAAGAGAGGGTGTTTCACGCCCTTGGGATCGGTTCTGCCATCGACCTCTCTGCGGACGAGTTGAACCCGATGCTGAGGAGAGCTTGAGCAGATTCCAGTGCTTTCTCACCTCCAAGTTCTGATGCCTTCTCACCGGTTGATTCTCCATCCAGTTCCGGTTGTGATTTGGTTGGGGGTTTATGATCCAACGAAGACTTGGATGTATGTAACTGTTCATCCGGAGCAACTGCAGCTGCAGCTGCAGCTGCAACAGGACGAGGACTAGCTGGTGGATCATTGGTGTTCTTGGGGCCCGGGAGCTCGTGGTTGTGTTTGCCCTCGTAAGTCATAACAATAGATTTTACATCATCTGAAGCTCTCTCAACATGCTTACGGACGGGACATCCACTGTGGGTGCACCTATAGTAGCTTCTGAAAGACATCAAAGGGAGGGATCAGGAAAAATGAAAGAATACCGAGTTTAATCAGTCGTCAACACTAGGAATATTCAAAGCATTGGTTTACTTGTCAGGTCAGTCCTATGGACTCAATACATTAAAGCATCTAAATTTGGCCCAAGATTTGAATGGCATCCACAGTACAATATAAAGTAGCCAATTGCTTTTCTTAATTACATAGTCACTTTGAGGCCTGTTTTAACATGAGGCAACATAGATGCCTAAAATATCGTGTACAAATATGAAAAGTTAATAGTATCGTAACAAAGTGATGGGCGATTCAGTAAACTGGATCAAAATCTACCATAACAAAGCATTCTTTACCAGTGAATTGAAGTTCTACATAAGTATGCTCTTTTCATATGCAGGATGTGTAAGCTATGTTGCATCAAATCATATTGTAATTGATGATTCAACAATCTAGATAGTTTCTAAACATGATTAAAGTATAACTAGCATGCAAGAGTTATAAGTTCTATAACTTATGCATGCATAACAAAGAGATTTCAGATGAGTCATTTGAGGTCGAAGCACGCTAGGCGCTATCCTAAGAATCATATTGCCCCCCTACGTGTGGGTCTTGTGGCAATGACTCCGAGAGATACGACGACCATTGGTGCAAACGCACTCTTCTCGCCGGCACAATTCCGAGAAGACTTCGGTGAAGTGGTGAACCCCAACAAAGTTTTCAAGAACCCAGCGATAGAACATATAGTATAAATCAGAGGGAGAGAGTTGAGATATTTTTCTCAGTGTGTAGAACCCAAAGGTCTGCCGCGGTTTATATAGCCGTCTCCCAACTAGCAACGACTACCTACGTAACGTCTTCATGTAACGTCTCTTTGAGATAAAAGATGTTAAAATAATAAAAGGTAAGAGAGAAAAAATAAAGACAAGGTAAGCGCCAAGCCCACCTATCGGAGATGCCTTCGTGTCCGTGAGTGTGTGGTGTGTTGTGGTCATTCTGTAGCCCTTGTGTTGCTACTCGCAGCAAGGCTAAGAGGGAGGTGTTCTCTTATACACACACCTCTAGGGTAGTTAAAAAGTGCCATGTGGAGTATATTTAGCCCATGGAGTAGGTAAGTAGCCTACTAAATAGAGTAGGCTACCCTTTCCCATATATATATATATATATATATATATATATATATATATATAGGGGAGGGATACTTTTACTTATGAAATCTTACTTATAGAATTACACACCGCCTTTTAACTACCCTAGAGGTTTCAAAATTTGATGAAACTTGGTAAGAATGCTATGTATGGCAAGTTGATCATCCTCACCAAAAATCATCAAATTTTATAACCTCTAGGGGCATCAAATATGTTATTCAAATTAACGGTTAAAATGAACAGTCGATAAAGTTTCTAGCATTTGATGCCTCTAGATGTTATAGAATTAGATGATTTTAGGTGAGGATGATCAACTTGCTATAGCATCCCCACAAAGTTTCATCAAATTCTGAAACCTCTAGGATAGGTAAAAGGCGGTGTGTAATTGCATATGTAACCATTCCATAAGTAAGAGTATCCCTGCCCATATAGAGGGCTGTTATGTTGAGCTGTGAGCTGCGGTAGGAGAAAATGAGTTGCGCGTATTTTTACTCCCCTAGAAGTTTTGGAATTTGATGAAATTTGGTGAGGGTGTTGTCTAGGGTAAGATAATCATCCTCATCAATTTTCATCAAATTCCAAAACTTCTAGGGGGGTCAAATGGTCAAAGCAAAATCTGCAGATTTTAACGGTGACTGCGGACGGCAGATTTTGCTTTGACCATTTGACTCCCCTAAAAGATTTGGAATTTGATGAAAATTGGTGAGGATGATCATCTAACCCTAGACAACACCCTCACCAAATTTCATCAAATTCCAAAACTTCTAGGGGGGTGAAAATACCCGCAGCTCACTTTCTAAAACCGCAGCTCACAGCTCACTGTAACATTCCTCTCTCTCTCTCTCTCTCTCTCTCTCTCTATATATATATATATATATATATATATATATATATACAGAGAGAGAGAGAGAGGATACGGGGTATAGGCTGGCGGCCTATTTCGACGAAAAGGGCAGCCGCCCATTTAACACCCCTAGGAGTCTTAGAATGTGCTATTTTTTATGAGCATAAGCACCTTACTTTAGATAGCACACCCACAAAATCAGCAAATTCTAAAACTTTTAGGGGCATCAAATGTTATATTTCAAATTAACGGTTACAACGGACGTTCGATAAAACTTATAACATCTGATGCCCATAGGAGTTTTAGAATGTGCTGATTTTTCGTGGGTGTTCTATCCAAGATAAGGTGATGCTTATGCTCACAAAAAATCAGCACAATCAAAAAATCCAAAGGGCTTCAAATGGGTGACTGCCCATTTCACCAAAATAGACTGACAGCTCATTTCCTGTTTTCTCTATATTGGATTTTTTTTCTCATAATTCTAATATATCCATATTGGATTGACCGTACATCAACGAAAAACCCGATTAAAAAGTGTCATGTGGAGTCTATTTAGCCCATGGAGTAGATAAGTAGTCAACTCCTTGAAGTAGGATGCACTTTCCCATATATATATATATATATATATATATATATATATATATATATATATATATATATATATATATATATATATATATATATATATATATATATATATATATATATATATATATATATATATATATATATATATATATATATATATATATATATATATATATAGAGAGAGAGAGAGAGAGAGAGAGAAAGAGAGGCCCCCTCTAGTGAACACCTTTGGTGCGAACCGAGCACTATGGGCCGCCCAATTTAATTTGTATGGCTGTGATGCACTGTTTGTTCGGTGCATATATCACACCTATACATATGTTTGCTCTCTAATACTATACGTTACGGCGCTCTATTGCATATGTTGCACTGCTTCCGGTGCATATGTTACCCTACACGAAGCACAACAAACATCATATGTTGTTGTGCTCCGTGAAGGGGGTTGCAGCACTTCCAGTGCATATATTTCTGATCTGGGTCGTAGGGACTGGGTCGCACCAAAGGTGAGCACTTGAGGGTTTCTACATATATATATATATATATATATATATATATATATATATATATATATATATATATATATGGGAAAAGGGATGCTGGACCTGAGGTGCAGCGTCGTTGCTGCACCTCAGGCATTGTTTTACCATCCTAAAAGTTTTGGAATTTGATGAAATTTGGTGAGGGTGTTCCCTAGGGTAAGATGATCATCCTCACCAATTTTCATCAAATTCCAAAACTTCTAGGGGGTTCAAATGGTCGAAGCAAAATCAGCCGTCCGCAGTCACCGTTAAAATCTGAAGATTTTGCTTAAACCATTTGACCCGCCTAGAAGTTTTGGAATTTGATGAAAATTTGTGAGGATGATCATCTTACCCTAGACAACACCCTCACCAAATTTCATCAAATTCCAAAACTTCTAGGTAGGTAAACAAGCAAGAGGTGCAGCGTCGTTTCTCCACCTCAGGTGCAGGCTCCCCGCCCCCTATATATATATATATATATATATATATATATATATATAGAGAGAGAGAGAGAGAGAGGAATGCTTAGGTGCTGTCCGTGTGGTCCGCAGTCATCTGATGCACCCACCGCGTGCATCGGATGCATGGAGTGGTGCATCGGACGGCTGCGGACCGCAGACCGCACCTAAGTATCTCTCTCTCTCTCCTAAATTTAGGTGCCACACGATACTTTGTAACTATTTTTTTTAATGGATTGTCAATCTACTCTACTTGGATCATGATTAAAAAAAAATTCAAAAAAAAAAAACTTAAAACAACCCGATCAACGATCGACAAATTTAACGGTGAACTGTAGTGCGCAAATACCCCTAGCTATGGTTAATCTAAAAATGCTACTTGGCATTTTTTTTTTCCAAATTTTTTTTCATAATCATTGGTAGGAAGGGTGAACCCACCTTGACCAACCCCTAAACCCGGTTAAAAATTATCATGTGACACTAGAACTGAATGGAGGACTAGCGTGTTGGCTAGTCGGGAGGACCATGCACCTTATTCCATATATATATATATATATATATATATATATATATATATATATATATATATGGGGATGCTTAGGTGCGGTTTGCGGTCCGCAGCCGTCCGATGCACCAGCCACGTGTATCGGATGCACGAAGTGGTGTATCGAACGGCTGCGGACCGCGGACCACACCTAAGCATCCCCCTATATATATATATATATATATATATATATATATAAAAGAATGAGATGGCATGGAGAGTAAGCATTAATCATAATGCACAGTTCCTGGCACCAACCATCAGATAAAAATTTTCATCATCGACCATGTTCCATTGATGGAGGGGGGCACTAGTCATAACCCTACAATTCTGGTATGGAATTCATCCATGTGAAAACCCATCAAATGGACAAGATATGTCTTACACTTGATTATAGAGGGCCCACAACCTGTATTGCGAGCTAAAATATAGCCTTTAGCGAACCTTATATGTGTAGACCGTAGTTATCAAGTAACATATTTTTGCTACAATAGGGTTTCCAGCAAAACAAGTTTGGGAAGCCAGTGCAAAGATACCATCGATTCTTTGGACATGTTACACTGGACGGTGAACTTTGCCGCTTTGGGTTGCCAAGTCGACGCCTGATTTTGAGCTCTGACTTCACATTGACGCAAAACACAACGGAGTTAGGCAAATTAGGGTTTACAAGGGATATTGAAGGATCGTGCTGGTTTCAGAAATAGAAGAACAGATCAGAATTTGATCTTTTGAATATTGAAGGAGGTCGAAGACTCGAAATTGTTATTCAACTTGTTTTTTTTTTTATAGAATTATTTAACTTGTTGGGATGCAAGGTTTCAAGCTTCAAAGAGTCTGTACTAATCTAGATTTTCTTTTTTTTTTTGCAAGAACACTGACATAGAGTACCCATATGTTTCCTGGGAACACAAAAAACAAAATTTTATATGTTTATTGTATGCTATGCGATTAACAAAATTTTGTTCAAGAATTGCTAGGTATAAAGCTATAGCCAGTTATAATAGTGGCTCTAGGCTTGCAATCTAGGATTTGATGAAGTAGAAGCTAGGACAAAATGAAATTGATGTACAGTGCAGACATAAAACAAAAATCAAATAGAAAAGATAATACGTATAGGTCGCACTTCATTGTTCATATCGGCATTCACTAAGATGATCCTTGACATCACATCATGGGGAACTATGGTTTCAAATGTTGGCATTTGTCGACCGAAATCACTGAAAAAATTTAATATTTGAGGTCCCAACATAAGAAAAGGTAAAAAATGTCGACCCGACCAGATTTTGATCGACTTATGAACAAATGTCAACCAAAATATGGTAAATTTGAGTTATGTTGCCGAATCTGGTGTGTGTGTGTGTGTGTATTGGTCGAAAACTGAACGATATCTACCGAAATAAACCTGTTATGCCTTGGAACCACAGTTGTCCTCATACATCAGATGGTTGTCCTCCATACAAAAATACATGATGTCTTGAAATCCCACAGTCGTCCTCTACGCTAATAGAGCCCCACAACCTCATATTTTTCCTTGGTAAATCACACAGTTTTCCTCACATAGAGCATCTTTCAACCCAAGTAGGAATCTGACTGAAATTGGACCGAATCAACCGAAAAATTCTGAAATTTGACTGAAATCGACATACAAATTCTGACATTTTCATCGAAATTTTTCCTTAAAAAGTCCAAAACTCTCGTCATTTTTCCAAAATCATAAAATTCCTTTTTCATAGACCAACATCAGCATTTAAAACCTTGAGGCCAGTCAAGGCATGATCAGTAAGGCAATTGAGCAAGCAGCAACAACTGAGGAGTAAACTCAAGCAAATTTCATTCATCTAACTACAAAAGAAGTCTTTAATCGGTACTAGTATTCTTAAGGGATTAGATTCCTAAAATTTGCATTCATCATATTAGTAACTCAAAACCAATCACCACATTATCCAGCAAGGGGGCTGAATGTTCTAGACTCCAAAGGGATAAGGGCCCAGTGTTTATGGTAACCTCAAAGGCTTGCATGTTTGAGGGGAGCGAACCACGAGTCCAATAGCTGATAATGTGATATAACATATAAGTCTTCTAAAAGCACAAGAGTCCTTGCCAGGTGTGATAGGGACTTCCATGATCGTCAACTGGCTAGTTCTCTCAAAATGAGGGGCTCGGCCATCTGGTTGAAGCCCAGGCGAAGCCAAATACATAGTTTCAAGTTTAGCATATTTCCAAGTCTTGGCCCCAGTTACTGTATGTTGGTGGCCATACTGTTGGTCTTTCTGCAGATCAGCAAGTATAGTTGTTTCTCCCTCCCTTCTTTTTTCTGTTCTTCCTTTCATGTGTGAGCTACATCACCATCTAAGTTGGGACTGTCATTCAGGTCTTGGGAGTCAACCATGTGCACGCATACCAACTGAACAATAGAGAATGGAAAGAATATATCATTACGAGTAATGCAGCACAAGATCACATCGAAGTTGGTTCATTCAATGGACATAGATGGAGATAGAAGTCAAGGGTATCATCTTATGTCATCCACGTTGGTTCATTCAATGGACAGAGATGGAGATAGAAGTCAAGGATATCACCTTATGTAATCTACCCTGTGGAGCGATAAGGTTAACAGTGGGATAGAGGTATCTAATAGTTGGAGGCCATCCCTATCGGCGATTTGGCCCTACTTTAACACATAAAAGAATAGATTGGGCTTCTATCATGTATGAATGAAAAAAAAGGGAAAACAAGGGTGTAGTGACTATAAAATAAGGGTCGGTCCCTCTTTACAACCCCATCTTGCACATACAGCATCTTTGAAGTCTTTTTATTGCTAGGTCTGTGGCAACGAGTGAAAATATGATGTAACTTGCATTATTCCGCAAATCCACAATGTTTACTATTTACAAAGAAATAAGTTCCAACATGTATTCCAGTTGACAATCTAACAATAGTTCAATATTACCTCCAACTCTAGAAAAGGAAAAGAATAAAAGCTGAAGCCACAGCACCATAGAAGGCCTTTCATTCCAACCACCAAAAGGGGGAGACCATATATTGACAGATATGATGAGGGCCCTACAATCAGCAACCACAATAGAATATTCTTTTTGTTTTCTCTGTTGTCCTTTTTTTTTATGATATCTCTAGCCAAAATCGGAGCAAGTCTACTTAAATGCATAGTTACCAAGTCAGAAGTCAGGAAAAATCAGCTAGGGTAGAAGTTGGAAGATTCGGAAAAAAGTCAGAAAGATCGGAAAAGAGTCGAGAAACAAACGGTAGAATTTTTTAACATATTTATATATAAATGTTACAATAGGTTTTTTGAGCAACACATAACAGGATTAAAACACAATTAATCAGGATTAAAACACGTAAATCAGGATTAAAACGTGAAAATCGTGACGTTTTAATAAAATCGTGACTTTTTCAAAAAATCGGGAAAGAGTCGTGTAGTGAATGTTTACTGAATAAGTCATGTTTTAATCGAGACTTATTCAAAAAATCAGAGATTTTGGTACCAAAGTTAAATTAAAATAAATTGAATCTAGGCATAGGATTCAGCCTAGAAACTATAACATGGGTTCATGCCTCCATGTAGTTTCATCTATTATTTTTGTGACCTAAACGTTGAATCTTTTCCTTCTTCCTTCAAATTGAATAAGCATTGAATATGAAGTCGTCGTTGTTCCAACCAATGGAGTGTTTCCATGTGCAATCGAAGTGAAATCCATCTAGTTCACCTCTGAGTCATTCCGTTATTGGCAGTTAATTACTTTTGACATTGAAATCTGATTTTCCCAACAAATTTTGAAGCATTAAAGCAGTGTTTTCACTGCTGGTTTTACAAAGATAGCAAGCCTTTTGTTCATAAACATCACCCAATCACGGATGTGCATAGAATAACAAATCCAATACTTAAATGCATAGGGCTAAATAAAATTTCTAAGTACTGAAATTATAGTGGTTTGGAACTTTGGATAGGAAACGCAAGAAGTCTGAAATTTCCTCCTTGTATTTGATTCAGGAATCAACTTTCAGGTCATCATGTGTCAACCTATGTATATATGGTCTTGTTCGACAAGAAAGAAATGTAGGGGATTTTTAGTCATCTACGACTCTCGAACTAGCTTCTTTGACTAGAGTGGGTGAATGAGGGTACTAGAATCTCTTCTTCTGTCGGATCATGCAAACGAGTGAGCAAAAGAACTTGGGCTCCCTTAGAAGCCAAAAGCATTCCGACTCTCAAGGAAGACTAGTATACCCCGAAGCAGAAACAGAGACAAGCTTTTGGAGTCTTAGGTCACATACTTGTTCATATAGACCTTTGGCTCCTAATATTGTGCATTGTCTACGGTCGTTACGCTCCCACCAGGATGGTATCCCACTCGCAATCTCCAATGATCACCGGATTAACCACGCAGGAGAGCCGTTACGCTCGGGAGGGATTAATGTTCCTCCTTTGTCGGGGAGGTGCTATATCGCTACGTTGACCTTCCATTTTTATGGAATACGTGTCACAACCTCAGTGCGAAGAATCCTTTACACAATAACTCCTCCCACAACCAAGTTATCCATGATTGTGGGGGAGGGAATTACAACTCTAATCAGATACACTCTGCTCGAGCAAAGCGCTAATACGATATCTTCATATCTCATAATAATAGGACAAGATCAGGCAACTAATATGTGTATCTCTCAGATCAGTCTTGATTGTCGTTGTCGGCTTTAACAAATTATCCAACTTACTTGTTTCCTGTGGAATTGTTCTCCTTATATAGTTTCTCTCTTAATCACCTGACATGACATCAAGAGTTCAATGTATAGAATTCTACTTGGCCGAGACCTTGTCAGGGTCTAGACTCCTACCGTGGTAACTCTCAAGCCAAACTCCAAGATCCTCCCTCTGTCGTTAGCATATGAGAGTGCCACATATCACCTCCTCATTAATGCATATTTACCCACCCACATTAAGTATCAACCATGCCAAAATATTTGTTCATCTCATGAAGGAGGACTCACGTTGGATAGAAAATGCAAGAAGTCTGAATTTCTTCCTTGTAGATTATTCAGGAATCAACTTTCAGGCCATCATGTGTCAACTAGTGTATATATGCATGGTTTGAAATTTCAGTCAACATACCAAAATTTTGGCAAAATATTTCGGTTTCGATCCAGACCGAAACGAAAGGTATGTGTTACATCCCGAATATACCATTTTGGTTCATCTCAATCCGTTCCGGTGCATTTCAGCAAAAGTTCGACCAAAAGCAAGTGTTGGAGCTCAACGAAATGATAGATTTCGAATTTTATGGGATGCTTTCGATGGCTTGTCGGAGAAACCGATAGATTTCGATGCATTTCGTTGACATTTCGACCGAAAAGCAAGTGGGGCCCATCAAAAGTGACATATTTAGGTCATTTCGAGATAGCATAGGTCATTTCAGCGGGGCTGGGACAATAAAGTATAAATAAAAACTTCGATGGCTGGTTTCAACAAGATTTTGACCACAGCCACCAGATTTCGATCCAAATCCTCTTCATTTTGACCAAAGCCACCACATTTCGATCACTAGATTTCTATCGAAATAGCCTCCATGTCATCTGGTTTCGCCCGAAACCTCAATATTTTGTCGGAACCAACAAGATTTTGTCGAAATTCATCAGATTTCGCCAAGGTTCATTGGAAATTTCAAAGAAAACAGCCGGATTTCACCATTTCTAGTAGGATACAGTTCAAAACGTGGCAACACACGAATGAAATGCTTCAAAACGTGGTAGCACGGTAGGGTTTGAAATCTCGGCCGATACCGGTACGTACCGGTCGGTACATACCGGTTTTGCCCGGTTCGAGCCCGGTACAGCACTCGATCCCGATACCTGGCTCGTACCGGTCCGTATCGGTCGGTTCAGGCCGGTACCGACAGGTTTAATTTTTTTTTTTTCCTCAACCCGTATCGGTCCGTATTGGCCAGTACCAGTACATACCGGTTCGGGGCCAACCAATACCGTGATTTTTAACCTTAGTAGCACCCGTACGTCCTGATTGGTTCGTATATCATAAGAAGCATACCATTTGCGACCGTATGCTATGCACTCCACCTGCGGATTATGCAATCCAAAGAACACCAGTTTGAGAGATTTGAGGAAGTGGAGTTCAGGCACATTGCAAAAAAATTCGGGAATTTTGATTCTGGACGGTCACAACCCAACCAGGATCGTGTTGGCTCAATTTGATTGCTAGGCTCAAATCTCGACAGCAAGAAGCATAAGACAATGTCTTTGAAGTAAATCTTGTGTTTGATGTGTGTTTTCTAAAAACAATTCATGTAAACAGTGACATGATGCAGGCTTACTATGTGTTTTATGTTTGTATTCTAAAAACAATTCATATAAACATGTATGCACAACTATAAAATATTTAAATTCAAAATTTAAAAAAAATTCTTTTTTTTTTGCCACTTTCCATCATTTCGGTCGAAATACCGAAATTTCGGTCGAAATTTTGGTTTCGGTCAGAACCGAAACCTGACACGAAACCGAAGTTTAAAACCTTGTATAGATGGTCTTATTCTACAAAAAAGAAATGTAGGGATTTTTAGTCCTCTATGCCTCTCGAACTAGTTTCTTTGACTAGAGTGGGTGGATGAGAGTACTAGAATCTCTTCTTCTGTCGGATCATGCAAAAGGATGTGCAGAAGAATTGGGCTCCCTTAGGAGCAGAAGGCATTCCCGACACTCAAGGCAGATTAATATTTCCTCAAAACAGAAACAAAGGACAAGCTTTTGGATTCTTAGGTCGCATACATGTTCATATAGACCTTTGGTTCCTTATATTGTAATTGTCTATTAAGTACGGGTCATTACTCTCCCACCAGGATGGTATCCCACCCGCAATCTCCGATGATAACCAGAGTACCACATGGGGGGGGGGGGCATTACACTCGGGAGGGATTAATGATCATCTTTTATCGGAAACGTGCTATATCTCTACGTTGGCATTCCTTTTTATGGAACATGCCTCATAACCTCCATGCAAAAAATCATTTACACAATAACTCCTAGCACAACCAGGTTATTCGTCATTGTGGGGGATGGAATTACAAAACTATTCAATACACTCCGTTCGAGTAGAGTGACAATAAGATATCTTCATATCTCCTAATAATCGGACATGGTCAATCGACTAGTAGGTGTACCTCTCAAGCCCTTTTTGATTGTCATTGTCGACTTTAACAAATTATCCAACTTACTTGAAAAAATATTAATTCTAGTATTTATTAATTTTGAAATTATTAATTTATTAATGGTCTCGAGATCTTTGCTTGTCAGATCAATTTCCCATCATTCACGTCCACTGCCAAAAACATGTCCTTGAATTTACTTTGAACAATGTTGGGTGGCTGCAGCATCAAAATTACTTCCAAAAGATGATCTCGAGCATTGAGTAGAGCTTGGCAATGGTCAAACAGATGTGTGAAGGATTTCAAAAGTCCTGGGATGTTCAGCGAGCTTGGAGACAATGCGAGCATCCAACAGAGGAATTCGGGAGACTAGACAAGAATTGGGCGGGTCCAACAGGGGTCCGGGCAGCCAAGCGAGGCCTGGCAAGGTCGAACGGGGCCGTAGGAAGGCTGAACGGGGTCAGGCAGGGCCGCGGGAAGGTCAAACAGGGGAGGCAGGGGGCATTGGGGGCCTGGTGGCCGGAGGTGAACGATGGGCCCAGGTGCAGGTTACACGAACGATAAAGTCGCAATCAGGCGTCGATCACATGGACGACGCGATGCTGGCAAAGATAATATACGGCAATGGAGACAGCGAATCGACGATACCCGGTGATCACTTGACAGAATAGAACCCACCAAAACCTAGTTCTAATACCAAAAATGATGTGGGTCAACTGGAGGGTCCCGCATGATTACTTGATCTGTCACCTTCGTGGTTGAGAAAATGAGAAAAGATAGAATGGCAACGAAGATTCTAGCTTGAAACCCGAGGTCTCACCTCACGATTAGCGGAGATTATAGTCGGAGCCTAGGGACTATCTCCCTCACGAATCTTCTCAAAGAGAACACATCAAAGCGAAAGCTTTCTTTTCATTAATCAACTTCTCCATTACATACTTACAATGAGAGGTGTAAAGACCTTTAAATAAAAAAAAGAACATATAAAGATATCCTAAAAATATAAAGATTAATTATTCAAAAATATTTGAATCAATCAAATCTTACTTACTAAAGATAACACCGCATAATTTAAAAAATATTTAAATCTAATCAAATCTTATCCAAAAACTATATTTAAAATACCCTAATTAATAATTCTAAAAATAGAATATTTTCGGATTATTATAATATTTTCGGAATAAAAATAATATTTTATTTCACAAAATATTAATTCTAATATTTGTTAATTCCAAAATTAATAATTTATTCATTAATGGCCTCAAGATCCCTACTTAACAGATTGGTTCCCCATCACAATTCTACTTGGTCGAGACCTTATCAGGATCTATACTCCTACCATATCACTTTCAAGTCGAACACTGAGATCTACCCTCTGTCATTGGCATATGAAAGTGTAATGCATCGCTTCCTCATTGGTGCATATTTACCCACCCACATTAAGTATCAACTGTCCTAAAATATTTGTTCATCTCATGAAGGAGAAGCACTCATGAAAATTTCGCAATTCGGAACAATGTCTATGCTAGTTCCTTCATGGACTAACTTGTATTAGATAAACACCTTCTACCAAGGGCATCATAGTAATCCCATAATTGAGTAATAATCTATATGCCCCAATCATGCTTAAACATTATGCTAGCTTGAAGCCTTGAACTTATGTGAAATTCAAGCATGCTTCTTGTGCAGCACTTCTATACTCACAATGATGATATTTTCTGTTGCAGATATAATATAATATAATATAATATAATATAATATCTGAGAGGATTATTTGCAAAAGATTAGAAGATAAGTGTCCAGTTACATATATGAGCAAGTTTTAGATACTGATAACAGCAACAGGTTTATAGCAATGATGCATACCTAGGATTAGGATTGCCCTTCACAAATTTCTGCCCATACTTACGCCACCTGTAGCCATCACTTACTTGCCCCACATCACTTGCTGCCTGCACAACAATTTTGGGTTCCCTAGTAACTTTGAATGGCGGAGCTGAGCAAGTCATAGTGCTTTCACTGAGCCTGTTTCGAAAAAAAAAAAAACAGAAAATATCCAGTAATACTTCTAGCATGCAAAGCAAACTTTCAGAAATCAACATACTTTAACTACTTGCCTTCGCTTTGGATCTGGTTCATCACCAAGATCATCTTCAGTCTT
Organism: Chamaelirium japonicum; assembly: GCA_947650365.1. NCBI lineage: Eukaryota > Viridiplantae > Streptophyta > Magnoliopsida > Liliales > Melanthiaceae > Chamaelirium > Chamaelirium japonicum. The sequence continues at coordinate 48,581,592 of OX393554.1, forward strand.
AATCCCAGTATCCCCTTCACAATCGCTTGAGCAGAAGAACTGTTGGTCAGGGGTTTCATTGCCAGAATTCTGGTCTGTTTTAGATGTAGAGGGATCCGATTCATTTATCTCACTGCTTGGAAGGTCCACGCTTTCACTCTCTCCCAATATCAATGGCCAACTGGATCGAACCCTTCTCTCTCTCGAGTATCTAGTTTGTTGAGGCGGGTCGTGATTGTGTTGCCCTCTGTACATTACTTCAGTAATTCGGCCATCCGGACAACGCTCAACCTTCTTCTTTGCGAAACAATTGCCATTGGTGCATTTGTAATAGCTTCGCGAGTTCTCACTACTCTTGACCTGCTTCTGGCCGTATTTCCGCCAGTTGTACCCATCACCACCCGAGTTTGTGTCGACAACAATCTGAGCAGATTGAGGTTTCTGGTCAGATGAATGCACTTGCTCCACCTCCGGTGTCCGAACATTGTCCTCGGGCAAATCTGGTGGCCTTTGTTGCAATGGCACAGGGCTGATTGTCGACAAAATAGGCTGCGGAAACGAGCTCATCGCTGTGTCTGATGAAGAAGGATGTGCTGGTTGCATCTGCTGCATCTGTGCCTGAGCGGTGACCGTTGCCAGGACCTCTTGATGGGTCATTGCAAACTGTCCCTGAAATCGACAAATCCCTCTATGCTTTTCTTGATTATAAAAAAAAAAATCCTAATTGGTAAATATGGGTAACTAGAAAAAGCTCACAAGCTATTGATGCATTCCTTCCCCGAATCAGAACTCCATCAAAGAAAGAACATAACACAAACTATGGCCTTTGTTGCAATTTTTTTTTTTTTTTTTGTAAGGAGAATATAGAGATTTAATTTAATAAAAAATCTCCACTTCCAACAAATGAAGGAATCCAGTGCGAAACAAAAGGCAACGATCTCAGAAAAACCAGTGAATCCCAGAATTTAGCATGAAAGACAGGGAATTCAAAACACCAAGAAATCAATAAAGCAAGTGAGGAGTGATAAGAGAACCCAACCGTGAACCGAGGGGACTCGAGTAGCGCGGCGGCAGGCGCGAGGAAGCAGGGGACGGCTACCACCGGCACGCGCACGGCGTCTACGGGCACGGCGAGGATCGGCGCGGAGGAACGGGGGCTTCCCGCCGGGGACGCCATGGCGCCGGCGAGGAGCTGCGAGAAGGACCGGCAATCCGGAGCGGCGGCGGCGGCCTGCTGGGCGGATGAATTGGGGGCGGATGGTATTTTCGGAGCAGCTCCCGTGGCCGGAGGATGAGGGGGGAGGGCGGAGGGCGCGGGCGCATCATCGGGCGGCGGGCAGGAGGGCTCCGGCGTCGGAGGGGCGGGGGGCGGATGAGGGCGCCCCCCGTCTGCATCGTCCACCGCCTGCTTCGGAGCTTCGGAGCAGGGCTTCTCCGACGACATAGGGGCCTGAGAGAGGAAGGAAGGGAAAGGGAGGGAAGGGTTTAGAGAGAGGGACGATGTCGAAGGGTGGGTTTCTTCTTCGCCTTCAACCTCTTTTGACTGTTGTTGACCAATGGGACTTGACGGCGTCATCTCTTTCGTTGGTGGGCCTGCCGATCTGGATGGCGCGGGGCCGCTGGAGGTGCGCAGGCTGCGTTGGTGTTGACGGCGAGAGCTAACGATTGCCGTTTGCCATTTCGGCATTGACCATGGCACAGTTAAAGAGTGTGGTCTATTGGTCGGGATGTTGGAGATGTCTGTCTCCTCTTTTTATTTTTTCTCTCTCCTTCAAATTAGTTATAATTTTTAAGATTTTTTTAAAAATAGTATTTCAAAAATAAATATCTATCATAATAGCCATCTGTCATAAATAATTTTAAAAATAGCCAAACTGACAGCCACGTAACGAGGCGGCGTCGCAAAGCACCCCACCATATTGGTTGTCCCTTTTTTTTTTTTGTGATTGCAAAAGTCGGTATCCCATTTACTGACTTTAAAGTCGGTATTCCATATACCGACAGTAAGGTTACATAGTTTTGTATAAACCAGTCTCCCTTGTTTACAGCTCAATCTTGGGTTTTGTATAGACTTTCAGTCTTTAAAAACCATAAGTGGGATATCGACTTCTGTGGTCACCCAGGAAAAAAAAAAAGAGAGAGAGAGTCAATGTGGCAGGACGCTTCGTGGCGTCGCCTCGCCACATGACTATCAGTTTAGCCACTTTTAAAACTATTTATGATAGATGGCTATTATGATAGTTATTTATTTTTAAAATTCTATTTTGAAAAAAAAAGCCCATAAATTTTTAGGAGATTTTTCCAAAATAACCCTCAACTCACATGTGATTGTTTTGTTAGCTATAGTGCATCAAAACATAATATAATTTATGATTTAGTGATCTATGTAGTTTCTAATCATGATTAAAATGTAATTAGCATGCTGGAGTTATAAGTTCTATAATTTATGTAAACATAACAAAGAGAGAGTTTAGATGAGGCATGTGAGGTCGAAGTGCACCAGGTGTTGTCCTAAGAATCAGATTGCCCCTATATGTGTGGGTCTCAGAGCAGGTAGACTTTTTTTCTCGTTAGCATGACTACAAGAATACTTTGGCAAGCCCCAATAAAGCTTTCAAGGATCCAGTGATAAAACAAAAGAATAGATAACAAAAAATAGAGAGTAATTTTCTCAATGTATGGAAACCAAAGGTTTGCCTCGGTTTAAATAGGCCTCTCCTAGCTAGTCGTTAGAGCAATCGCAGGGCGTGTTACAACACGTCTCTTGAGGGTAATCATAAGGTAATGACTAGTACATTACTGGACATCAGCAGAGCAATTATTACTTATATAACGTCTCCGTGAGATCTTTGTGTAACATCTCTTTGAGATAAATGTATTAAAATAATAAAATGTACGAGAGAAAAAATAGAAAAAAGACAGGTCGCAAGCCTACCTATCAGAGCTGCATTTGTGTTCACAGGTGCGGGCGCCCGTGTACACTTGAACTAAGCCCGACGCGATGTGGTGCACTCGCACGTGTCTGGTGTGGTGCATTCCTTAGCCATTGTGTTGCCTCAATGCCAAGATGGAGGTGTTATCTTATATACACATTGTGGGGGATGATTCTCGTGCCGGCCCGAGGACTCCGCCCAACCAGTCAATCGATTCGATCGTCGGTTTGAGCGTTGGGTTTTAAGACTTGAGCTTTGAAGTAGTTGAATGTTTGTGGACTTAACCATAGAAATAGTTGAGAGATGGAGTAGAGAAGAGAATTGACACGGGATGTGATCTCGGAGTTCAGCCGAAGCCTACGTGAAATTCAAAGAATCTCTTCGACTCCCATCCTCAGGCGATAAAGTGAGTCAAGCTTCTTCTCCAGCTTTTAAGTTCAGTTGATAGTGCTGGACGAAGAGATTCGCAAGGGCTCCAAATTGAATTATGGATCCCGAGCGAATGTTGTGATACCAGTCCAGGGATGGCTCGTCAAGGCTGCCGATGAAGATTCGACAAAGTATGTTGTTCAATTCCTCATGCGACGTCAGGGACTGTTTGAATGTGAGGATATGGAGAGTAGGATCGCCCTTGAGGCAATTGAACTTCGGTAGGGTTGGAGTTCTCCAGTTCTTTGGGAAAGACACTTGGAGGAGACTTTGATGAAGAGGTCCGGCTGAAGAGTATCCTCCTCTATAATCGAGTATCGGGGAACATAGCTAGTCCAGGAGCAAGGCTAAGGAACCTTTGCTTTGGATTGTTGCCAGCTATTGTCGGTGAGGAAGACTGACTTCGGAGTCTAGGTGGTGAGGTAGTGATGGAGAGATCGGGTCTCTCAGCATCGACTCTCTCATTCGATGTCGAACTCGAAGATTGTGTACCGCATGTACCTACCTTACACGGTTGTGGCCCGAAGACGATTGTAAAGAATGGACCTCGATACGTTCCCAGACACCTAGCCTTCGAGGACCTTATGAAGGAGTTGGTTTTTGACGACTCCTCTCTTAAATCCCATGGCTAAGGGATGACCTTCGGGGTTCAGAATTGATAGGCTGTTATGACGGATCGACTCCGTCGTTGTCGTGGGCTGGAGGAACAAAAAGAACGACCCTACATCGGAGGAGGCCTTCTTGATGGCATCTCTCTCAGCAGTGAGAGCGACGTTCTGCTTTGCGAGTTGAAGCAGCTGGAAGTCGAGTGCCGAGACTCGATAGGTCGCTGGAGGATCATCTGTTGGAGTGGGCATGGTTTGCCCAACCGACTATCAAAGTGGTAGAGGGATTGGTCGGTCGACTGATCTTTCGTTCCCAGAGTGAGCTGCCGCCTCAGGGCGAGTAGGGGGTAATCCGAAGTTGAGCCACTGACTCATTGAGCGAGTCTCGGGTCGAGGTCGAGGTCGTTGTGTGTTACTTCCCTCTGGATGATCCTGATGTCTTATCTTCGCCATTCAATAGCAGCTAAGGAAGAAACCAGATTGCTCGTGTCCGATTGGTTGTCTGCTCAACCGAGGGAGCAGAGAAGTATAGTTTTGGAGATCGATTGTCTGCTCAACCGATCCAATGTCATCGTCCGAGCGAACTTGGCTTTTTGTCCGAATCCCACAAGCGGCGCCAAACTGTAGGGGATGATTCTCGTGCCGACCCAAGGACTCTGCCCAACCAATCAATCGATTTGATCGTCGGTTCGAGCGTTGGGTTTTTAGACTTGAGCTTTGAAGTAGTTGAAGGTTTGACCTTAGAAATAGTTGAGAGATGGAGTAGAGGAGAGTTAACACGGGATGTGATCTCGGAGTTTAGCCGAATCCTATGTCTCCGTGCTATAAGGTACAACCTGAATTCACTAACACTTGGAGCAGAGTCAATCCCAGCTGAAATCATGCACAGTGGGAAAGTTTTTATCGAGGGTATAGTTACTAGGGTTAATAGACTAATTACCAAAACCTTCCTCACCTTTACTGCATGTGTACATATTGCAGACACCGATGTACATGAGGGAGGTTTTTGCAACTATTGAAAAATAAGATGTTATGATAATTAGCCTATTAGTTGGGGGAGGAATTAGCAAATATCCCTTGTTACTATACAGAGGTCAACTATTCTGCAATTTAATAATATATTGTAACGATGATTTGTCGTGCTATTCAAGATAAAATGCTATGTATGTTTTCCACAAAGGTTGTTTTCACAACTTACCCTACTAGGACCCTACTACATTTGAGGTCGCATCCCAATGGCAAAGCACCCGCCTCGTATCCAGCAGGTCGTGTTATGGGCTCACTCCCACCGTTCAGGCGGGGTTTATCCCTCGCCTTTGCGGCGGGCCTCTCTCTCACCTTTCATAGCAGGCTTGCACATGCTTCATTGTGCCAATATTGCATGCAATTTAAGATTCGAACCTTGGTCTATCTTGTTCTCTAAGCACTAACATGTGATGTACTGACCATGAGGTCCCTCCCCCAAAATATATGAAACCCAAACTTTAAGGCCCTGCTGCAATCAACATGCCATTCTCATTATGATAATTTTATTCTCTCTTTATATAATAAGTAAAAGTAAGCTTACATAGAGGCAGAGGAATACAAAGGCATCCAATTATGCAACTTCCAAACCCTCCAAACCCACCATCACCTCTGAAACCATGATCAATCGAGACGACGAAGAAGGTACTCCACCTGAACAAGCTTGGTGAGAGGCATAACCCACTCCCCATACAGGAGACAAACTACCGAGGGGTCGACCTTACAGTCGGCCTCGGCCGGATCACCCTTGTCCTCTAAGGTCACAGTCTGGCCGAATACCATGGCCTTCTTCCTCACCCTTCTCTGGATCATTTCTTCCACACTTTCAAACGTCAACAATTTCATCAAAGCAACCCTATCCTGTAGAGAAAACAGAGAACATAAGCATTGAATCAAAGTCCATGATGTTTACTCCTGCATTTCATAGAAATTTGACTTAGCCAAAGAAAAAGTAACAGAAATTGAGAATGTCTTCTTACATTACACTGAACTTTCTGAATACAACTAGGGGCAATAGAGGGATTGCCATGGAACCGAAAAGGCTAACCGGTGGGTAGGGCGGCCAAAACATATTACTGACCCTATCACGATCTTCCAATTCACAAGAGATTAACACACAAGTTTACGTGGAAACCTCTCCCCACACCCGGAGGGGAAAAACTATAGGGCAGGTCCGAGCAAATCCACTATAATCATATTGTATTACATTTACATTGCTTTTCAGTTCTTTTGTCTCTCTCCTCTCAAGTACAATTCTCTTATGATGGGTTAAGAGTGTACCGTGCATGACGGTCGAAGTCGATGGGACGGCCCATAGGAGGAGAGTACCACGATATCCGATCGGAGTGTGCAATGTGTCCGATTCGTCAGCGTGATGCTCGACAACGGGGAGTAACACATGTTTACCTGGAAGCGTGCCCGCTCCATCGGAGCTGTGATCTACCGTCGATAGAGGTGGCGTCACCTATAGGTGTGGTATCGCGTCATTGGTGTCGGATCCATGCCTGATGACCGGAGGTGGTGGTGGCATTGTCCATGGGCACGGTCGCCGGTAGGTCACATCGGACGTGTTGTCGGAGGCGGCGGGGTGGCTGTCATCGAGTCGATCATGCTCGACCGCTCATGGGCTTGTCGATCGCCCTTTTAGGAAGCACAGATACGGATACAGGGATACAGATATGACGATATGTGAATTTTTGAAAAACTAGGATACGCGGTACGGTAGGAATACGTTTGTAATTTTATATATATATATATATATATATATATATATATATATATATATATATATATATATATGGGAAAAGGTTTGGTGAAATCGAGTTCATCATTCAAGTGGTGAACTCGAATGGAGAAGCCACGTGTCCCAAGAGAGTCAACAATTGCAGCTGAGTATATATATTTATATATATCCTTATATATGTGTGTATATATAAATACCTCCAGCCGCAATTGTTGACTTTCTCAGGACACGTGGCGGCTTCTCCATCCAAGTTCACCATTTGAATGGTGAGCTTCCCGGGCCCTTATATATATAGAGAGAGAGAGAGGCGTGTTAGGATGTGGCGTGCGGTGCGTGCAGCATCGCACCGCTGCGGTGCATCAGACGGCTACAGTGCGCCACCGCACGCCGCATTTTAACATTTCTCTCTCTCTCTCTCTCTCTCTCTCTCTCTCTCTCTCTCTCTCTATATATATATATATATATATATATATATATATAAAAGGGGGGGCATGCTATAATGTGGCATGCGGTAAGTGCGGCAATGCACCGCTGCGTGCATCGCATGCACGCAACGCGTGCATCAGATGGCTGCGGTGCAGTGCCGCACGCACCGCATGCCACATTATAGCATGCCCCTATATAAGGGGATGCTATAATGCGGCATGCGGTACGTGCGGCACCACACGTCGACCGTTTGATGCACCATTGCGAGCATCGCATTATAGCATCTCTCTCTCTCTCTCTCTCTCTCTCTCTCTCTCTCTCTCTCTCTCTCTATATATATATATATATATATATATATATATATATATATATATATATATATATATATATATATATATATATAATATATATATATGAAATTAAATATAATATTTTTTTGTGCTAGATTAGGAATAGTGAGTAGTTTGAAAATTAAATATGGCCATGTTCATCATTCATTAGTATCATTACATGATTTACATCCAATACAACAAAAAAATACAAAGCTAGAGTCGCATTCATCCATTACAAAAAGTAACGCTAACAACATTACGCAAGTGTCACATTCATCGTCCATTACAAAATACTAGCAAAAAAACACAAGCATTCATCATCCATTACAAAATACAAAGTTAGTGTCAATTGTATCATCCAAAAAATAAAACATATAAATGATATCATTAAGCAAATGGTTACGTATGGAATTTAGACCCATATCCGAAGTATTTCGATCGAGTTAGGGTCGGGTTTTCGGATTTTGGACTACATAACCATCTATACGTATACCGACGTATCGGTCTCGTATCCCTAGCATATCGATCATGTATCCCCGGTGTATCGTTTTTTTTTTTTTTTTTAAATCCCAATACTTCCTAGCCGTATCAGATACGTATCACGCCGTATCGGAGTATCGGGAAGTATCTGATACGAGTACGGCACCTGTTTCGAAGTATCAGTGTATCCCAATCGCCCGTTATCGGAGTAGGCAAGGTGGCCACCAAAAATCATAGAGGCGAGATCGAGTTTCCCTCCTCTCCGTCGTGTCATTGCCATGGTTTTAAAACTCAGCCAATACTGAAGCGTATCGGTCGATGCCGACACTAAGTCGTATCGGTCGGTACGACTTGGGTTTAGTCCAAACCACACCAATGCCACCCCCGAAACCGAAACTATATCCGTATCGGTTGAAACTTGGTGGTATCAGTTCTTACTAGTCGAGTAGTCAAGTATCAACCGAAACGGCTAGGTATCGGGCCATAGTGGGAGGAACCATGGCTGGCCATGTGGGGGCATCTTTTCTTTAAGAAATTTTTTTGTTGCAATTTCCCCCCAACCACCAGCATGTGCACACGGTTGTGGGGTGTGCACAACTGTGCATATTGGAGAGGGTATCAATTTGGGCCTATATAAGAGGTACTTGAGTTTGTGTTTCTTCGGAGCAATCTCATCTTTCCTTCAACATGTGAATTGTGAAGTGTTGTAAATTTTATAATTTGTGAAGTGTGAGGTAATAAGAGTTTGTGAAGTGTGAAGGAGAGTGAAGTATGAGTTGGGTTGATCCTTTGGAGAGATGGAAGAAGTACTTAATGGCAAATCGTTTGGCCAAATCTATTAGCTAAATCCATTGAAAAAATCTTTTACAAGAGAGAAAAGGAAGAAGCATCCTCCAACTTTTCGAGGACCAAGGTGTAATAGCCACAAAAGCATTCAATTTCTAATATTTATAGTTTATTCTTCTGATTTTTTATTTATTTTTTGACAATTCTTTCAAAAAAAATTTACAATACCAAGTCATATCACCAGTACGTATCGGTCCAGTGTTGATCGATACCAGTATATATACCCATATTAACCTTAGTCGCTACACGGAGGAAGGAGAAGGGGTAGGGAGGAGCTCAGTTCCACTCGTCTGCCCTGTCGATGTTGTCGTGTCCGAGAAAAAGGAAGAGGGGAGTGGAACCCCTCTCCTAGTTGTTGTGCTTGGGGGGGGCGGGGGACACCGTCCTCTCTTCTTGCTTTCACTGTTAAAGAGCATGAAGGAAGCGGGCGGCACCCCCCTCTATTCTGACTACTGCTGGTGAAGGTGAAGGTGAAGGTGAAGGGGTAGGGGGTGGCACCCCTCCTTCCTACTGCTGTTGTTGCTTAGATCCGGGGGAGGAGGGGAACCCCATATCACCGTTGTACATCTGATTCGGTTGGCATAGCTTCTATCAAAGGATAAGACGGCGTGCCCTCCCGCTACTATATTGGTCATATTCTGGTAAGGGGTAGGAGTGCTCCCCCCTCCTTCTTGTTGCTCTTCCATCAAAGAGAAACAAAGAGAGACGATGGAGGAAAATTATGGTTCCCCCCTTTGTGTGATTGTCATTTTGGAGGAATAGGGGTAGGGTTTGGTGGGTGGATGGGTGTGTGTGTGTGTCGGGAGGATTAGCATCAGAGGGGCAAGGACAACCTTACATGGGACAATCCAAGCCAAGGGGTTGACTTGTACTTCCGAGAGGGCATTTGCTTACAGAACTTTCTTAGAGCCCCTAAATGCGTCAAAATATGTCAAGATTCCCCTTGGATTCACACGGAGGCAGAGGTTTGGGGCATAGAGCTAGCTCCTCGTGGGTCATCGATCGCTGAAGCATGGGCCAAAATACAAACCTTTGGATTCAAGTGGGTAAGAGAAGAGAAAAGGGAGTCCTTCATGAGCGAAGGGGAGGTTAATATGCACTCGTAGTTTACAAGGTTACAATGCCTACCGCTAGACTTGGAAAGGGTCTAGACGTCCAAGAATTTACCCGTCAAGATGATGCCAACTATAGGAAAGATCAACATGATGCTTCCAACCAGCTGTCAACCTAATATCAACCCTCTAGCCTTGGAAATGATCTAGACAAAGAGGGTTTAACACGAGTTTAATACAAGGATCCAGCTAATCTTTGAGGCACAAATAAAACCAATTACTAAAAATTGAAACACAATCAGAAATATAACAAAATTCATCTAATATTAAAATAGCGTGCCACCATGGTATTGTACAATAATATTATAAAAGTCAAGAATCCTCAGCCTAAACAAACTGAATGAATTGGCATTAGAAAATAAGGCAGGGATTACCTCAAGCTGGATTGCAGTACCATAATCCTGTGGAGCTTCTCTGAATTTGACTTCTGCCACAAACTTTCCATAATGGATCCTCCTGGACAAGGCCTGAGACAAAATACTACATATGAGTTATGACTGGTATACGGGTCAAGCAGTAATAGAAATTTGATCTATAACGATTATACCTGCAAACACACAAGATCTAATGCCGCTGTCGCAGCATAGTTACCATCATCACCCTTCACAGTGAAGAGTGGAAGCAGGTCATTGAAATACATATCCCATATGGTCTTGCTGACATTAGCAGATGCAGCCGTTGGATGCAACACCTACAAATTGCATCGATGCAGGCATCAGTTAGATATCCAGAAATACCAAATGTGAGAGCGGACTGTTGGGAATACTCACCTGTGGATAGTTGTAAGGAGGCACCAAGGGAAGGGGTAAATCATCAGGGAAGAATGGAATTTCCTCTGGATTTTGATACCGGCCAGCCTGTAAAATGCTTTACATATCTTCTAAGTTCATATGAATATGGAGCTGGAAAGCCATTAATACTCATATGCCAACACGAGATTATCAGTGCAGGCACACATGTATGAAATTTGAATGTAACACAGTGTAACAGTGAACTCATCAATGGCAAATAGTACACTTTAGTTTGAACAGCCACTAGTTCAATTATCCAATATGATGGAATCAAGTACAAATTAGAAAACCCAATCAGACATTCATATCATGGGACATAAAACACTTGGTTCTCCATCTCAACTCTCAAATGACAATGTACATGTCATGTTCTTATATATTACAAGTTTATCGAATCACGAACACAAACTTATATCAAAAAGTGGTAAATAAATTATCACAGAATTCCCAGTTTTGTCTTTCTAGCTGAATTCTATGATCCAGCATGACAACCAAATAAGAAAGATCAAATGAAAATCTTTGGTGGCTTTCGGTCTAATCAGATATTCTGTTAACCCTAGAGTACTACTGGTGCACTGGAGGTTTATGAATCGTGCAGTCCTGTGATGTTATATGTTGTGTTTTTCAAAAAACATCAATCAATACGCTTCCTAATCTACAATTCTACAACTAGCATAACTGAAATAGTATACAACAGAAAGTAACAAAGGAGATACTTGGAATTACCAACTCATTGCAACTACTGAGGTGGGCATGTGATATGAAAAAAATCTACTACAATACTAGAAATTAGAAGTAAGAATTGAGCTGAAATTTTCAGATAATTCTTTAGAACTGTCAACAAGATAGACCCTACAATACAACGATTACAACCAGTACAACAGCTAAGTTGCATAATTGTTCCAAGATGAAACCTCTGCAGTCAGCTCTCTGATCGAAAGCATTTACAACTTTCTATTGAGACAATTGGAACAAGCTTGCCCTGCTTGCAAGCTTCTCTAAGATCATCAGTCTACAACAAGTAACTTTGGCTGAAAAAACTTAAAGCAAACCCAAAACAATTGGAAAGGATGGATAGCTATGGTTAGCATGGTTGAAAATAAAAGTCAGTACGTATCGTACCGGTTGGTACGTACTACGTATCGGTCCCAATCGGTAAGATAATGGCCTCATACCTGTTGTATCGCATGCATCGGTAAATGTACCAGCCAGTATGTACGTATGGTTCGGGGGTATATATGCAAAATTAAACTCATTTTTGGGGCTCTTGGCTTGCGGGAAGTTGGGAGAGAGGAGATTTAGTGACTCCAAGGCAATTTCGATCCAATTTTAACCAATTGAACCACGAAACGACACCAGATTTGGCCCTTCTCAAAATTTTGAGTAGTTGAATTTTTCCCACGTGAATCATCTACAGTATGTTGTTGGATTATGCAACTAACTTTCACACACTTTCAAATGTTAGATCGATATATTTTGGAGGATATGTGGCTCCAAAATAGAAATTTGGGTTGATGGACTCATATGATTTTGGGTGGTTTTGATATTTGATTTGAATTTCAACAAATTGGTTTGATTGGAAGTTAATAAGGCACATTTCTTTCAAGAATCTGCAAGTTGCTAGCCTCTGATTCTGAAAAATCCCCACATTCAAATGATGGGTTCATGCGAATTTGGTGGGGCATTTTTTTTTGAGATTTGATTTTAATTAGCTCAAATTTATACTAAAATAAGATGGTATTCTTGTACTATCTTTTTTTTTATTCTAGCAGTTTGATTTGGCATTAGTTTTATGTGTGTTACGGCATACAAAGTATGAACTTATGGCGTGTAGTCTCGTACTATCTTTCATTTCAGTGTTCAATATGATCCATGAGTTGTGAACATAATATTTATTACTTAAGTCTTTTTTTTTTTTTTTGAGAAATCCCTCTCAGAGAATGAGGGGGGGTTCGGCCTAGACCCCTACCAGTTATTACTTAAGTCTTTATCAAGGTTTTAAATGTTGATTTTCATGTCGGTTTCAATTAGTCAAAAAAAAAAATTTATCAAATTCCGGTTAAATGTCAGTGGAAATTTTCTATTTTTTAAACAAAAATTTTAGTGAAAATTTGTTGGATTTGATCAATTTTTAATCGATTCCAGTTCAAATGTCAGTAAAATGTTGTATGTTATGGGAAAAAAAATCGAAACTGAGGGAAAATGTAATTTCTTCCTAATAATTTTTCAAAAGTTGGAAATTTGGGAGTCTTTGTGAGGAGCCCTTCTTAGGAGATTGTGTTGAGCGGGGAACTCGGTCTCGTCTCGAAAGTCCACCGAGTCGAGTAACTCGAAGACTCGGCTCGGTAATTTTATATACATATATAGAGAGAGAGAGAAATGATAAAATGCGGCGTGCGGTGTCGCACCGCAGGCGTCTGATGCACCACTGCATGCATCGCATGCACCGCAGCGATGCATCAAACGGCAGTGGTGCGACGCCGCACGCACCGCACGCCGCATCCTAACACGCCTATATATATATATATAAATATATATATATATATATATATATATATATATATATGTGTGTGTGTGTGTGTGTGTGTGTGTGTTTAAAACTCAAAATAGTAAGTAGCCCAAGTCAGACCAAGTCGGACCGAGTCACAGCCGGTCCGAGTCGACTCGATTTTCGGCCGAGTCGACTCGATTTTCGGCCGAGTTTTGGTACTATGCATAAACCTAATCTGACCCTAGACCTGGAGATCCTAAACCTAACCCTAAAAATCTATAGGCCATGGGATGAAACATAGACCTAATCTGAACCCATTCGAGCCTTTTTACCGCAGACTTCCCGTCTCCGCTACTCGCCACCACCGCTGTCAGGGGCGGCGAGCAGCTACAACTCGCATCGTTAAAGAGGAGGTGGTTGGGGCCAAGGCTGAGGGGGACAGGAGGAGGTCGTCGGCGTAGAGGACACTGCCATTAAGGAGGAGGTCGTTAGGGCCAAGGTCGCGGCCGCCACTCGCCCCCATTGCTGCCTCCGCTATGGCTAATCGAGAGACAGTAAGAGAGCAGGTGAGGGTGGTTTCGAGATCAAAAAAAGGTTTCGGGATTTTAGGTTCAAACAAACAGATTGGGAGGGGCTTTAGACTAAGTCGATCTCTTTGCTGGGGTTTACCTGAAACGACCTGTTTGGGAGGGGTTTCAGACGCATGACACTAAAAAATTTCGATGGAATTATCTCAAAAAAGGATAGAATGCCGGATTTAGTCAATTGTCGATCAATTCAGCCAACATTATGTTCTGTCGGACAAAAATTTGGCACTATTAAAAATTTGGCCAATTTCTATGTCGGACCCTTAAAACAAGACATATTTCGGTGATTTCGTAGGAAATTTGTCAACATTTGATTTCATGGCCTTTAAGAGCTTGTTTTTTCAAGATATGCATGACTAGGTCTGACTTCTAAAAGCTATCGTATTGCATATTTCACCTAATGTATAAATGACAATATTGAACTGTTAAGAGCATTCAGCAAAACATCAACTTAATAACTTAGGAGAACCGATACGTACCCATATGATGCTTACTAATGGAAACAAATGTATAAAAATAGTACTCTACATTATTATGGATTTTTTGAATTTTTTTTTAATTTTTTGCGACCGAAAGCCTATTCACACAGGCACGACTGATACTTGTACGTACCGTTTTCAGGGCCGACCGATACCGACACATTGAACCATGATGGTTAGGATACTCGATTTGCATATATCTCAGCTTCTAGAAATTAAAACATCTCATATTTTATGCCATGGGTTCATCATGATAACCATTAGAATAACTATAGTATAATGATCGTTCTTATATCTTGATGGAAGAAGGATTGATGGTTATGGTATATCTTACATGAAACCTTTAGAACTATAATGAATTTTGCACTCCAGATTATCATTGGCCTTCAATTCGAACATGCAGTCCTAACTAGAACTTGTAAACATCTATATAACAAGGGATGGCGGTCTGCATGCTGACTAGACAAAAAGGAACCAAAAGGTGACTAGACAAAAAAAAATATTGATTAGACAAAAAAATAAGTTGACAAAGAGAGAGAGACTCCAGCTCATTTGTAAAAAAAAAATTGCATTGGTCCTAAAAAAAGGATCGGGAAAACCTTCGCCTGAGTAGCATTGCTCCTAAAAAAAAGGATCTATATAAGCTAACAAAGGAAAACAAAGAGAGAGATTCTAGCTCTAACTCTAAAAAAAATCGGCAAACCCAGCAGCCCAACCCAACTCACGAGTCACGCCCCCCCCCCAACCGATCCCCGCTCTTCACGCACTCCCTCACCCTCGAGCCTCCATTCACGCCCCATCGTTCACACCCCCTCCCCCTCTAGATGATCGGACCCCTCCCCCCCCCCCGCAAATCGGGAAACCCTTTTCCGATCCCTGCTCTTCACGAACCCCCTCATTCTCGAGCCGCCATTCACGCCCCACAGTTCACGCCCCCTCCCACTCTAGATGATCGGACCCCTCATCGCACCCCCTCCCCTTCGAGCCGCCCCCCCCCCCCCCCCCCCCCCCTCTCTTCCGCGTGAGATGATCACCCCCCTCATCGCACCCCCTCCCCCTCGAGTCGCCCCCCCCCCCCCCTCATCGCAACCCCTCCCCCGCGAGCCGCCCTTCACGCCCCGCTCTTTCGCGCGAGATGATCGCTGCCCAGATACGCCTCAAGCCACCCAAATCCTTCGACGCCCCCAAATCGATAAGATCGTTCCCCCTCCCTCTCTTGATCCTTTAAATCCCCCAACTGTGGCATATTGCCGCATCAGCCGCTCCCGCAATCAACTCCCGTGATCGCCTCAAATCCTTCATTTTCCCAATTCCTCACCGCAACCCCTTCAATAATTCCAGAATATTTTTTACCAAATCATCTCCATTCTCCCTTTAATTGTGCTCACCCCTAACCCTTCAAAAGCGGCCCTGATCGTGCAGAAGGACGGATTGTGCATAGGCATCGAACACCTTGCCACACCATTGTGCAGAAGGACGGATCCTCTGTTTCTTTTTTTCATAGAAAAAAACCGGTCCGAGATGAGTTATTCCTTGTCTGTGCAAAAATCTAATGTTGGTATCTAGGTTTTTTATTATTTGTGGTTTCTTGGTTTTATTTATGGTGTATAAAGAAACATTTTCACTACTTGATCCATTGCAGTTATTCTGATTTTTCTCAACCTGTTTTTTTCTTGCTAATTTTGCAAAAATCAGCAAACTTAATGATCTTCCTGATAGATCCTTTGTTTTTTTCTTTTGGGTTTTTTCATAGAAAAAAATCGGTCTCACAAAAATACGCGGAGCACAACGCTTATACACCACCAAGTCGCCAACCAATCGGAGGTGAGTTATTCTTTGTCTATGCAAAAATATGTTGGTGCCTTGGTTTTTTTATGTATGTGGTTTTTTGGTTTTATTTGTGGTATATAAAAGATTCATTGAGAATTCATTGAATTTTATGTGTTAAACAAAGAAATATTTATATTACTTGATGCCTTGCAGTTACTACTATCAATTTTCTACCCCAGTCAGACCACTTCCTGTGCTCGAAACAGCTTAAAGTCGAACAACTCAACAACTAAGTAAGTATTCCACTCTATCGGATCAATAACTTTACAATGAATCCTGAGTATGAAAGATTATTCAAAAATGATCATTTGGATTTATTTTCTTGCTGATTTTACATATTAAGTTTCCATATGATGTTTGGAACACGAGGGTGGTGTCCCTAGGGTATTTTCAGTCCATCATGCTTAAAATCTTAATTTAGGAAAATAAATCGGGAGTTAATGAAATTTTAGGGAGGTTTATGCAAAATACTGTTAGATAGGCTTAAACAATCAACCTACTAAGAGCATCTCCAACCAACTCCTATCTCCCCTCCGATCACCCATGGTTGTCCCATTGTTTTGTGGATTAGTGAATTAGAGCATCTCCAACCAACTCCTACCGATCCTATATTGTTGTAGTAGCTAGATCTCACTCGAGTAGCTGGGAGCGATAACAAGCTCCTAACGCACAGAGTCCACCCATGTGACTGAATTTTTACACATCGATGAATGGTAACAAGATTTCTTTGTTTGAATCACTCTCTTTGATTTTTAACCTATTCTTCCCCTTGAATAGATTTTTTCCATCTAAAAATGATCATATTTTTTTGTAGTATAACTTTTGCAAGTATCTTCGCAGAGTAGGCATCTTTAGCTGAACTTGGAATGACTTACAAAAGTATAAATTGTTGATTTGTTTTGGATTTTTCAATCACTTATTTGGCTGCATGGAGACTGTAATTTTTATAATTCCTTTGCGGGTTTTATGTAATATCATAATGTAATCATGCAGGTTTTTTTATTAAATGGCCGAATATGTTAGTGTGTGGTGTCCCAAGGGTATTTTCAGTCCATCATGCTTAAAATCTTAATTTAGGAAAATAAATCGGGAGTTAATGAATTTTAGGGAGGTTTATGCAAAATACTGTTAGATAGGCCTAAACAATCGACCTACTAAGAGCATTTCCAACCGACTCCTATCTCCCCTCCAATCACTCATGGTTGTCCCATTGTTTTGTGGATTAGTGAATTAGAGCATCTCTAACCAACTCCTACCGATCCTACATTGTTATAGTAGCTAGATCTCACTCGAGTAGCTGGGAGCGATGGCAAGCTCCCAACGCACGGAGTCCACCCATGTGACTGAATTTTTACATATCGATGAATGGAAACAAAATTTCTTTGTCTGAATCGCTCTCTTTGATTTTTAACCTTTTCTTCCCCTTGAACAGATTTTTTCCCATCTAAAAAGGATCATATTTTTTTGTAGTATAACTTTTGCAAGTGTCTTCGCCGAGTAGGCATCTTTAGCTGAAGTTGGAATGACTTACAAAAGTATAAATTATTAATTTGTTTTGGATTTTTCTATCACTTATATGGCTGCATGGAGACTGTAATTTTAAAATTCCCTTGAGGGTTTTATGTAATATCATAATGTAATCATGCAGGGTTTTTTATTAAATGGCTGAATATGTTAATGGGTTATTAATAAAACTTAAAAAGATGGGGTGCTTTATGTAATAACAATAAATGCATCGAAACAAGCCCAAACCGACATGCAAAGGGATGGCTGCAATGAGGTGTCATTGCCCGAAAGGCTGAAATTTTTTCGACTTGACAAATTTTCGTGATTTTGCCTATGAATACTCCGAGCCTGAAGTGCTGATTTTGCCTTTCTTCTTATTTTTCCCCCCCTATTTCTTTGTTTCTTGTTGATCACTCCTAGGAAATTGCATCCATTATAAACAAGAAAATCAATATATTATGTTGTACTACAGAGGTCGTATGGGCACGCATGCATTCATGGCTTTCAAGAGAAGATGGTATACCGTAGATGTCATGCTTCGTCCCATGACATTCGATACTTCAACGGGAAAAAGAAGACTCATGTACCTGCGAACGATTGACTCGATTCCTGAGGATGGCTTACAAAAAATTTACACGGAGATAAGAAAAAATGGACAGAAGGAGACCATCGTTATCTTCGCCGACCCGAAAAAAATTAAAATTGTATTAATTCGTCGTATGCATTTGGGTGTTTTAGTATAAATGGAGTTTTGTAATGAAGGGAAAATAAATGCTAATCAAACTCTATTTTTTGTGCTCGATTTCCACATGATTTTGGTGTTAACAACCACCAAGGCCACCTCCATCGAGTTACACAACT
Source organism: Chamaelirium japonicum (assembly GCA_947650365.1). Lineage (NCBI taxonomy): Eukaryota > Viridiplantae > Streptophyta > Magnoliopsida > Liliales > Melanthiaceae > Chamaelirium > Chamaelirium japonicum. The sequence goes on from OX393554.1 coordinate 48,600,046, forward strand.
GTTGATGACCGTGAACCAACCAGTTTAAGCCTCAAAGCCCCCTATGTTCCTCTTCTTGCGGGCAATCACCACCGGATGGCACCCAGGGCTGGATCCGACTACCTATCCCCCAATTTACTCGGGTTGCAATGGGATTGTAGAAGGGAGGGCTAGATTCAACCCCCTACCCTTCCTTTTCTGGTCAGCAAACAAGAGCAACGCAGAGTAGGAAGGGGCGATATAAAAAATAGTAGGAATCTTTGTCTTCTTGCTTCTGTTGCTGCTCTTAAAAATATATTGGGGTGTAGTGTTTCACCCCGACGATGGAAAAGTTGTTGGCTAGGAATTGACGGGGACGTTTTAAATTTCAAGTGGGCTTTGAGGTCCCACTATCTCTCATATCCTCAAGTAGAGAGGTTCGTTCGGTTTTGATCCTTTGAAGTTTTAGAATTCAATGATTTCACCATTGTTATTGTATTTGATGAACCCCCTTTTTTTTGTGTGTGTTTCAGATTTAGAACAAGATTTTTTCCATTCCCATCGTGTGATTATTTAGCTAATTTTGGCTACCCATGTGGCCAAGATCTTCAAATTCAGACATCTTTTCAATGGGAGTCGAATAAATTGGTTTAACCCAACAATGGAATTCATCAGCAATATTCGGATGTCGACGAAGACGATCGAGGGTGTGTATCTACCGAAGGAGGCTGTTCGAATGCTGACAGGCACAGGCATACACTATTACTATATAGATAACAAAACACTCCAAAATGTTTTATTGTAGAAGGTGGCCAAGTGTCTTGCCGCTAAAGACGACGGTGGGAGTGGGAGCCGAGGATGCCCAGGGGTTGTGTTGTCGAAAGCGGTCCGACTGTGTTTTGCCGCCGAAGACAACTCGTTACAGTGCCGACAGGCACGAGCATTCACTAAAAGCAGAAGAGACGGATTTGTGCTGACTAGACAAAACGGAATAAAAAAGCTGACTAGGACAAGCTGACTGGACAAAAATGAACCGAATAGATCTAACCATTCGTTCAAAAATCAACGCACGATCTCTCCTTGGTTTCAAATCCCAACTCACGTCATTTAAACTACACTAAACCCCTAAAATCCTGACCCATTGAAATTGTACTAAACCAGATCATTCATCCCGTGATAGTTGTTCGCATTAACGGCTATAAACCTGCCTGCTGAAATTTTGGCCGCCCCAAATTAACCATCAGGTCGATCTCGAGAAATCCGTTCGAACAGAGATAGTTATGATTGATCGATTATAGTGGAGGGGGAGTTAGTCGCACCGAAAGCGCCCGCTTCGTGCCAATCGGCACGGGCAAGGAAATGGGTGTCTCTATGAATGCCGGTGTTGTCGTCGAAAGTACTTTATTGCCGCCGAAAGTAGCCCACTGCAGTGCCAACAGATATGTTGCCGCCGAAGGTGGCCCGCTGCAGTGCCACCAGGCACGGGCATGCACTGGTTACTATTATAACTTATGACAAGATTACACCTCTGCCACCCCTACGTGGACAGGATCTTCCTGGGGCATCAATCTTCAAGGTTTATGTAATTATGTTTCATTCATTAGATATCATGACAAATCCATTCATATATCATATATAGTTATTCTCTCTCCTCAATTTCCACCAAGTCAACCTTTTAGCCATACCAGAACATTATCATCCATTCTGAGTCATCAATCTTGATTTCAGTCTTTCATTTGTCCTATTCTTCCCCTTGTATACAATACTAGTGCATGCCCGTGCCTGTCGGTAATGCAGCGGGCCGCCTTCGGCGGCAACAAAACACTTTCGACGACAACATCGGCATTCATATGGACACCCATTTCCTCGCCCGTGCCAATTGGAATGAAGCGGGCGCTTTCGGCACAACCAACTCCCCCTCCATTATAATCGATCAATCACAGTTATCTCTGTTCGAACGGATTCCTCGAAATCGATCTGATGATTTATTTGGGGTGGCCGAAATTTCAGCAGACGGGTTTATAGCCGTTAATGCAAACAACTATCACGGGATGAATGATCAGGTTTAGTACAATTTTAATGGGTCGGGATTTTAGAGGTTTAGCGTAGTTTAAATGGCATGGATTGGGATTTGAAACCAATGAGAGATCGTGCATTGATTTTTTAACGAATGGTTAGATCTATTCAGTCCATTTTTGTCCAGTCAGCTTGTCCTAGTTAGCTTTTTTATTCTGTTTTGTCTAGTCAGCACAAATCCGTCTCTTCCGCTTTTAGTGAATGCCCGTGCCTGTCGGCACTGCAATGAGCCGTTAAAGCACGGTCGGACCGCTTTCGACTGCAACACAACCCCTGGGCATCCCCAGCCCCCACTCCCACCATCATCTTCAGCAGCAACACACTTGGCCACCTTCGGCAATAAAACATTTTGGAGTGTTTTGTTATATATATAGTAATAGTGTATGCCCGTGCCTGTCGGCACTCGGACAGCCTCCTTCGGTAGCAACACACCCCCGATCGTCTTCGTCGGCATCCGAATATTGTTGTTGGGTTAAACCAATTTATTTGACTCCCCTTGAAAAGATGTCTGAATTCGAAGATCGTGGCCACATGGATAGCCAAAATTAGCTAAATAATCACATGGAAATGGAAAAAAATCTTGTTTTAAATCTGAAACACAAAAAAAAAGGAGTTCATCGAATACAATAACAATGGTGAAATCATTAAATTCTAAAACTTCAAATGATCAAAACCGAACGAACCTCTCTACTTGAGGATAGGAGAGATAGTGGGTCCTCAAAACCCACCTGAAATTTAACACGTCCCCGTCAATTCAATTCCTAGCCAACAACCTTTTCCACCGTCAGAATTAAGCACTCCACCCCAATATATTTTAAGAGCAGCAACAGAAGCAAGAAGACAAAGATTCCTACTATTTTTTAAATCGCCCCTCCTTGCTCTGCGCTGCTCTTGCTTGCTGACCAGAAAAGGAAGGGTAGGGGGTTGAATCCAGCCCTCCCTGCTACAATCTCATTGTGGCCCGAGTAAATTGGGGGACAGGTAGTCGGATCCAGCCCTGGGTGTCATCCGGTGGTGATTGGCCGCAAGAAGAGGAATAGAGGGGGCTTTGAGGCTTAAGCTGGGTGGTTCACGATCATCAACAGTTGTGTGACTCGATGAAGGTGGTCGTGGTGGTTGTCAACACCAACATCATGTGGAGATGGAGCACAAAAAATAGAGTTTGATTAGCATTTATTTTTCCTTCATTACAAAGCTCCATTTATACTAAAACACTCAAATGCAGACAACGAATTAATACAATTTTATTTTTTTCCGGATTGGCGAAGATAACGATGGTCTCCTTCTGTCCATTTTTTCGTATCTCCATGTAAATTTTTTGTAAACCATCCTCAGTAATCGAGTCAATCGTCCGCAAGTACATGAATCTTCTTTTTTCCGTTGAAGTATCGAACGTAATAGGACGAAGCATGGCATCTACGGCATATCATCTGCTCTCGAAAATCATGAATGCATGCGTGCCCATACGACCTCTGTAGTACACATAATATATTGATTTTCCTGTTTATGATGGATGCAATTTCCTGGGAGTGATTAGCAAGAAACAAAGAAATAGGGGAAGAAAAAAGAGAAGAAAGGCAAAATCAGCACTTCGGGCTCGGAGTATTCATAGGCAAAATCACAAAAATTTGTCAAGTCGAAAAAATTTCAGCCTTTCGGCAATAACACCTCATTGCAGCCGTCCTTTTGCATGTCGGTTTGGGCTTGTTTCGATACATTTATTGTTATTACATAAAGCACCCCATCTTTTTAAGTTTTATTAATAACCCACTAACACATTCGGCCATTTAATAAAAAAAACCACATGATTACATTATGATATTACATAAAACCCGCAAGGGAATTTTAAAAATTATAGTCTCCATGCAGCCAAATAAGTGATAGAAAAATCCAAAACAAATCAACAATTTATACTTTTGTAAATCATTCCAACTTCAGCTAAAGATGTCTACTCGGCGAAGATACTTGCAAAAATTATATTACAAAAAAAATATGATCCTTTTTAGATGGGAAAAAATTTATTCAAGGGGAAGAAAAGGTTAAAAATCAAAGAGAGCGATTCAAACAAAGAAATTTTGTTTCCATTAATCGATATGTAAAAATTCAGTCACATGGGTGGACTCTATGCGTTGGGAGCTTGTCATCGCTCCCAGCTACTCGAGTGTGATCTAGCTACTACAACAATATAGGATCGGTTGGAGTTGGTTGGAGATGCTCTAATTCACTAATCCACAAAACAATGGGACAGCCATGGGTCATTGGAGGGAAGATAGTAGTCGGTCGAAGATGCTCTTAGTAGGTCGATTGTTTAGGCCTATCTAACAGTACTTTGCATAAACCTCTCCAAAATTTCATTAACTCCCTATTTATTTTTCTAAATTAAGATTTTAAGTATGATGGACAGAAAATACCCTTGGGACACCACCCTCGTGCTCCAAACATCATATGGAAACTCTATATGTAAAATCAGCAAGAAAATAAATCCAAATGATCATTTTTTAATGATCTTTCATACTCGGGATTCATTGTAAAGATATCAGATCCGATAAGTAGAAGACTTACTTAGTTGTTGAGTTGTTCGACTTTAAGCTGTTTCGAGCACAGGAAGTGGCCTGACTGGGGCAGAAAATTGATAGTAGTAACTGCAAGGCATCAAGTAATATAAATGTTTCTTTGTTCAACATAGAAAATTCAATGAATCCTCAAAGAATCTTTTATACACCACAAATAAAACCAAAAAACCACAAACAACAAAAACACCAAGACACCAACAACATATTTTTGCACAGACAAAGAATAACTCACTTCGGATTGGTTGGCGCCTTAGTGGTGCATAAGCGCTGTGCTCCGCTGATTTTTGTGAAACCAGTTTTTTTCTATGAAAAAACCCAAAAAAAAAAAAAACAGATGATCAATTAGGAAGATCATCAAGTTTGCTGATTTTTTGCAAAATCAGCAAGAAAAAAACAGGATGAAAAAAATCAGAACTACAATGGATCAAGTAGTGAAAATGTTTTTTTATACACCACAAATAAAACCAAAAAACCACAAATAAAAAAAAAACTAGACACCAACATCAGATTTTTGCACAGACAAAGAATAACTCACCTCGGACCAGTTTTTTTTCTATGAAAAAAACTTTAAAAAAAAACAGAGGATCCGTCCTTCTGCACGATGGTGCGGCAAGGTGTTCGATGTCTTATGCACAATCCGTCCTTCTGCACGATCAGGGCCTCTCTTGAAGGGTTAGGGGTGAGCGCAATTAAAGGGAGAAGGGAGAGGATTTGGTAAAAAATATTCTGAAATTATTGAAGGGGTTGCGGTGAGGAATTGGGACAATCAAGGATTTTCATATTGGGACAATGAAGGATTTGGGATGATCGCAGGAGTTGATTGCAGGAGCGGCTAATACGGCAACATGCCGCAATTGGGGGATTTGAAGGATCGAGAGAGGGAGGGGGGACGATCTTATCTATTTGGGGGCGTCCGAGGATTTGAGCGGCTCGAGACGTATCTGGGCAGCTATCATCTAGCACGGAAGAGGGGGGCGTGAAGGGCGGCTCGCGGGGGAGGGGGTGCGATAAGGGGGGCGATCATCTCACGCGGAAGAGGGGGGGCAGCTCGAGGGGGAGGGGGTGCGATGAGGGGTCCGATCATCTAGAGGGGGAGGGGGCGTGAACGGCGGCTCGAGGGTGAGGGGGTGCATGAAGAGCGGGGATCGAGAAAGGGTTCCCCGATTTAGGGGGGGGGGGGGGGGGGGGGGGCGATCATCTAGAAGGGGAGGGGGCGTGAACGGTTGTTCGAAGGTGAGGGGGTGCGTGAAGAGAGGGGATCGAAAAAGGGTTTCCTGATTTGGGGGGGGGGGGGGGGGGGGGCATGACTCGTGAGTTGGGTTAGGTTGTTGGGTTTCCCGATTTTTTTTAGAGTTAGAGCTGGAATCTCTCTTTCTTTGTTTTCCTTTGTTATCTTATATGGATCCTTTTTTTTAGGAGCAATGCTATTCAGTCGAAGGTTTTCCCGATCCTTTTTTTTAGGAGCAATGCAATTTTTTTTTTTTAGAAATGAGCTAGACTCTTTGTCAGATTATTTTTTTGTCTAGTCAGCATTTTTTTGTCTAGTCAGCATTTTTTTGTCTAGTCACCTTTTGGTTCCTTTTTGTCTAGTCAGCATGCAGACCGCCGTTCCTTGTTATATAGATTAAATAATTATCATTGTATATGTGATACATGCAAACCTACAGCAGATAAAACTGAAAAGACACCTTATAAAATTCCATCTCATGAGTGGGAAGAGCATGGATAAAAATACCGGTCGCAGACAAATTATTGGCCGGCCGAAAAAAACGGTTCGAACCGGGCAGTATGAACCGGTATCGGTCTAAACCGGTCCATACCGATGTGAATTGATTTTTGGTTTCAAAAAAATTTGAAAAAATAACCAAAAAATCCAGAATAATCTAAAATACTGGTTTGTGATTTTTTTTTCATTAGTAAACTAGATATAGGTATGGACCGGTCTTTTTAAGTTATAAAGTCACTGTTTTCACTGTATGATTCTAAATTGTGGAATTTGATATAGGTATTAAATTGTATGTCTTAGATTAACCTAGTATTATGCTTAGGGATTACAAAACACAATTCATGACCATTGGACAAATATGAATTACACAACTAATACGAGTACATGAGTCATATTTTACAATTTCACATAATATGATAATAAACACAAATTCATAGTCCTAAGACTCCTAACATGTTTAGCAAATAAAATGCATATCCATAACTTACAAGAGTAGAGAATTAGATATTTTTACATACTTAGACTGAGTAACTTAGTACCACATGGAACTTCGGGTAGGCTGCATTTCATCATCATCATCATGAAAAAACCCCAAATTTGCATGAACCGATCATGCAAATTTGGAGATGATGCTTATAGATCTATAGATCTAAGCTTTGATGGCATAGATCTGACCCATATCAACATTTTCACCACAATTATTAGATTTATTTTAAAAAAAAAATACAAAAAAAGAAAAGAAAATTAAAAACCCCCCAAATTTGCATGAACCGATCATGCAAATTTGGAGATGATGCGTATAGATCTATAGATCTAAGCTTTGATGGCATAGATCTAGCCCATTTCAACATTTTCACCATAATTATTTGATTTTTTTCAAAACAAATGCAACAATACAAATGAAAAATGAAAAAAATTATGAAAACATACCTTCAAATGTGATTTTGATCTTGCAAATCCGAGTTTTTGGCTTCAAATCTTACAAATCCAGCTAGTATGGAGGTTCATCTCATGTGGGAATGAAGAAAGATGCCCAAAAAAAAATAAAATCAGAATGAAAAAACCACCCAAAGCCATACTTCATACCTGGTACCGGTTCGAACCGGTACCGGCCGGTATTTAGGCGATTTAAGCCTCGCGACCGGTTCCGACTGGTTACCGGTGCAGTTCGGTCCGGTTCCCGGTTTGAACCGGCTGGTACGGTTCGTACTGGCCGGTATTTTGATCCTTGGGGAAGAGTAATCATGGAGAGGTAAAAGAGGACTTGCTTAAATCTACTTGAATAAATGAAAGTCTAATCTTACATAGAATAACAATCAGATTCTTGCTTAGAGAAGTAGATACATCATAAAAATCTCAAAAGGACAATACAACATGCAGCCTAAGGCACTTGTACAAATAAAATATACAGGAAGGTAAAGGAGCAAAGAAAGTCGGCTTGTGTATGCATGCATTCAAGGTCCTATTTACTGCATGTGGCCCATGCGGGGTGCTTCTACTGTGAAGCTATACAAGGATCACATGATGTGCCTTCAGATTTTGAACTGGAAAATAGTTGGCATGAGGAATTGTTCACAGAACATGCAGAATGAAAAGAGAAATCATGAAGATCATACATGTGGCAGATCCCATATTCCTTGGAAATTCAGGTTAATGTATTTGATTGCATATGCTTCACCCAAGCTGCAGATATTCTGTACAAGATGGACCCCAGCAGCCATTATCCTTATATAGAATGTCAGGGCATTCAAAGCTATGATGTGTAGACACGGACAGGGGAATTGAGTGTCGAGTGTCGACACGGACACGGGAGTTGGACCCTGCAGCATGATAAAAGATAGATACCGAGACACGTGGGATATAAATTGAAACTTACTACCCCTTCGGAATTCGACTCCTACACAGTGTACCATTTCCCTCTATTCACCCGATTGGAGAAGGGAGAAACTCACAATATTCGGCTTAATAACACGGAGCAATGGTATATGCCGTGTCGACACAGGTGGACATGGGAATCCATGTCGACCCGGTTTTGAGGGCTCAATTAGAGGTGTTCCCAATACCATAGATTCAAAGTGACTTCAAACATCCCCCTTTGAATATCTTGTTATGATATCTAAGCATGCCGGGCCAGCTGATCTTTAGCTAAAAAATGACATAAAGCAAGCAATGAGATTGACAAGAAAAGACAGAGGATGACATAAAGAAGGGGGACCAGAGATGTTATAAATCACACAACCATGGAAAAATCAGGATAACATAATCACCTTTTAAGTTGTTTATGCTGTGCTATATATGGATTATCTTTGGAGTTTCAATATCACATTAAATGACTTGCTTCAACAAGCTAATATAGTTGTTGTCAAATGAAAGCAAGTAAGCCTGCTCCAGCAAGCTAATACAGTGATCCTCAAATGTGCTTGTAAGATGAAGTGATGAACATGGCACAAGAATCATCATACGATAAAAATTCTGCATTGAAGGATCTAATTACGTTGACAATTGTGTGTGCATGTCCTACCCCTAGTTTAAGAAACCTAGTACATCACCCATCTTCCCATCACTGTAAACCCAATTAAACGTTTCCTAGATGGAAATTGTTAGGGAATCAGCTCCTACTAAGATGAGAAATTGGAATGCAGTTCTTAATATTTGTCAAGTGAATCTACAAACTTTGGCATATATGGTTTGTAAGATGCTGCATGCGGCATTGGAGCATTGTAATGAAATCCACATTTCCATAAGATCGTAATCTGTTATCCTACCTAAGTATTGAGATCACTTTGTTTTATCCTTGAGCACAATAAGTAGAATTTTCTTGTTATATTCTTCATTTGTATCTTACAATAGTTCCACTAATATGAATATTAGCTGGATGCATAACATAAGTCATTAAATTGAATGCTATTTTATAACTTTAAGCGCAAGAATTCTTGTAATTAAACTTATGTATGTCCATCATGTCTGACAACATGGAATTATATATTACACAAATACCCCATAGGCTTTCGAAGCACTTGACATACTGTAATGGGACGTTTTCTCCCTCCCCTCTTGTTTCCTCTCCTGCTTTATGCAACTACAATTAACAATGAATCATATATTCCTACTCAAACAAAAGAAGACTAGTCCCCCTCTCCTGTTCTTTGTTCCTGTGAAGGAAGACGCCTTGCGGCCCTATTCACGAACAAAAGCCACACAGGAATAATTTCCGTGTCCCAGCTTTATTGCGGACACCCCCTTCACAGCCTGCAGCTTCTACAAGGGCACCCAAGTGTTTTATTGTTGCTGAGGGCACCCCACCCCACCCGGATGCTGCCTTCTAAGAGGTGCTGTTGGCACCTCTGTTGCACCTAGCTGGATGTCCCAACTGCTGAGGGAACCCCCAGGCCTCCCAAGAGGCTTCTGTGTTGCTGATTTTACTGATTGTTACAGATTTCCAAAGCTTTATTCCTCGTGGATTTGCTGATCTTCTCAAGACTCAAAATCTGTCTAAAGTGTTGGCTTGCAACCACATACAACAATCCCTAGTGATATCCCTGCACTCATAGATTATAAATCATTAGATATTCTTGCTGAATAACTGTTGGTTCCAATAGGATCTCTCAACATTATATAACTTATCTTTTTGAAACCAATTTGTGCCCGGTCATAGAGAGGTACTCTAATCAAATTGGGTAAATACAAAAACAAAAGTATCAATTTCGAATGAAATGTATGTTATGTAAAAATCATTAACTCAAATAATACTCTGAAATACAATTCTGGTATGTGCAAATCGGGAAAAATCAAAACTAAGAAAACAACGATAACGCAAATATGGATTAATGTAAGCCTCTTTAACTATGATCAGATAGCCCTACAACCCCAAATGCAAGTAAAACCACATATACCCGCCTTGGGTTGGTGTGTGCGTTTATATTGAATCTTCAACTTGAATGTTTGTCAGGTGAAATATGATGGTGAGTATTATCGCTCTAACACAGATCACGACACAAGGACAATTACAACTCAAACTGGCCAATAATGTTTTGAGCACACATATTATAAGAACAAAGGCGGTGCACCTTTTGCACTAGCAATACTAACTATGATGAGAAAGATGTCAAGATTACTACAACACAAAGACAAATATGAGAAACAATAAACCAAAGGATGTGCAACTCTCTTCTTAATCCAACAAGCCCCAGAGGAGACTGTTTATCCGAGGATCAAGGGAGTATCAACGTCAAAGGAAGCATGCAAGTTGCTAAAACATGAGTTCCAAGGATCTCATAAGGTAACCTCCTTGAAACTACAAACGCTCCATCTTGAATTTCAAATACTATTGATGAAGGATCTATCGATGAAGGATTCTAAGTATGTTCAAGATTCTCTTTAAAAAAATAATTTTATTATCAATCAAACTAAATCTCTTGGAAAATTTTACATCGATATTGATTTTATTATTTCTCAATCAAAGAATCTGAACCCCTTTGTCTATAAACCACCTTATGGGTTCTCTTTTGGTACATAAACAAAGAATGAATAGATCTTTAGATACTTCTGTTGAGAAGGCCTTAGTGTCAAAGATGGATTTGCAGAAGCGCTCTAATGAGTGTGCAGTAAATCTAGTTACAGGAAGAGAACAAGATAATATGGAGTTTGGGGCATTAGCTTCTCAAAAAGATGACAAGATTATCTTAGTGAGAATCAGTTGAACAACAAGAGAGGTATTGATGAAGATGGACAATGTTATTATAGCAAGAAAATTAGACATGGAATCAGAGTATTTGTATAAAAATTAATTCGAAAAAATAATTTGTTCTTCAATTTATTAAAAATTTGGCGACCATTAAAATAATTATTGGTAGAGAGATAAGGGAAAATCATAACTGCTAGGAAGATGATGATGATAAAGGTTTTTTTAGTTGATAATGAGAGCGTGAGACATGTTTGACATCTTCAAAATGGTTACAACGGTCAAATAAAGATATTAAGCTTGTTTGTGGAGATGAATAAATTGGTAGGATCTCATGTAAGAAAGAGATTATGAACACACTGAAGTGCAAGGAAGAAAGATCATTGGTGTCCGAGGCTCCGAGCTAAATCTCCTAGAAAGTTGATTCCAGATGTGATATAGGGAGCACGGACATGGATATGGAGACGGATAGGGACATGGGACACAAGAGCATGGACACACCAATATATAATAAAAATTTTATATATGACATACATGAAAAACAATAAGTGTCTTCATAAACTATACGTTCATAACAAAACATGAGTATTTCATATTTAATATTTGTCATGGCTATCATTTAAAATCAACATCCACAATAAAGAAAAGAATTTCATTCTTTTAAAAACTCCTCTTTTCAAATAATAAACCCAAAATTAGTTTATTTTTATATAAGGAATCCAAAAGTTTTCTAAATTACAAAATAGTGAAAATACCCATGTTTTTTATATATTTTACTTTCAACCTTGCATGTCCAACATGTGTCCACATGTGTCTTTAAAGTGTCCGCGAAGTGTCCACCGTCCAAGACGTATTCGGTGAAAAAAATATGACTAAAAATATGGGACACTTACAAGAAGTATCCGACATGTGCTCAAGGTGTGTCCAACGACTATCGATGTCCGACACGGCACCTATAGGTCTTCCTTGGATGTGATGATGTATATAACTCACTCGTACAAAAGTTGCTCAGTTTGGGTCGACTCATGAAGAAGGGCTATGGAATTATTTTTGATGAGCAGATCAGATGTGTATGCTTTTTAATTAAAGGAACATAAATTTCCTGGTTTTGGTGAAAATGACGAACAAATTATGTCGTCTAATTTTTTCGAAACACACCATCAATTTTTGTACAAAAAAAAACTTCATTTGGAGATTGAAGAAAATGCTAACTCTTCTTGTGAGTCGTAATTTGTTGTAAATATCCCATAGTTGAGTCTCATCTATTGGTGAAATCCATTGTCATGAAGCCAGGCACAAAATACGAGAACCGTGTTCACCATAAGCAAATTTAAGTTCCCTTCAAACTGAATTCGACTATCTTAAAGATATACCAAAAGCTTCGAAAGAAAACACTAGCACAAGCAGAGTAAACAACAACCAAAGAGCTCATAGACATATACAAAAATGCAAGAAGGAAATACAACTTCTATAACATTAAGCAGCATAACAACTAGGATATACCCAAGGAATTCAATTTTGAATTCCGGTTACATATTGGAATCCCGGAAAACCGAGATATTTCGGTGAAGTTTCACGAAATATCATGGGTATTTTGGGGCAGGTGCACACATGAGAAAATTTTGACGTATTTCGGTAAATTTTGGAATGTGAGGTTTCGTTTCGATATCCCGGAAAAATGAGATATCATTGGTCTTTCATTCCTTGCATATACCAATGGTTCCATGTCCACATGGGAAACCTATTTCGAGAAAAAGTGAAAAAAAAAAATTCATTAGCATTTAGCTAATTTCATGTTGGTCATTTAGATTGGAGTCCCCTTTTCCGGCAAGGAGAGCGACCTATTTTTTCGTCTTTCTTTCGCTTTTCCTTTAGCTTTTTCAGCCGATCGATCGATCAGTCTTCTTGTACCTCTTTTTTTCTCTAATTCACAGGTTGGGGTCAATGCCTAACCCCCCCCCCCCCCCCCCCCCCCCTCCCACTCTGAGGAATTCTCAAAGGGCTTAGCATTTCCAATAATCCAAACAACATTTTCTTTTGTGATATTGCAATCAAACGCGGGAAGAATCAAAACCCATTTGGGAAAAGAGGGAAAGGGAGCCGAGAAGAGAAGAAAGATCCCACCTTGGCCTGCAGAGCCTCCGCCTCCCTGACGAGTACCTCGGCAAGGGATCGGCCCCCGTAGTAGGACGGGTCGTACGCTGGGGGGTTGTACGGGTACCGGGCCCTCTCGATAAGGCTGAATAGAATCGTATCCTCCATACGGATCAGCGCATCCCTCACAGATTCCAGGGTGAAGGCCTCCGAAGCGCCGGGGGGCTCGACCCGAGCTCTGCAACAGCAGGAAGCAAAACAGGGTAACGAGAGAGAGAGAAAGAGAGAGAGAGAGAGAGAGAGAGAGAGAGACCTGAGGAAATCCTTTGCGGGTGACAAGGAATCCATGGCGGCTTTTGGCTGCTTCGCGCGAATTTGAAGGAGGACGAAGGGATGGAAGAAGAAAAAGGGGCTTCCCGTGACGTTCGAAGGTACTGCTTTCCTTGATATTACATGTCGGTATCGTATTGGGGACTGCTCATTCCTTACAGAACGGAGTGGGACCCACTCAGATTAAGTGCTAACTCAAATGTCACTTGTTACAATGGAGTCATGTTGGTCCTAGGGATGAAAACTATAGAATTACCACTTGAGACTGTGGATGCAAAATTTAGCCAACGCCCTACGGTGGGATCCACTAGCCCTACCTAGGGGTCTACAAAGACGACGGTGGAACCTGCTAGCCCTGCCTGAGGGTTCACAAAGAAGACGGTGGGATCCACTAGCCCTGTCTAGGAGTCCATGAAAACGATGATGGGATCCACCAACCTTGCTTGGAGCCTGTCGAGACGGCTGCAGAAGCCACCTCGGATCCCAGATATTTCCAAACCTCAATAAATAGCAGACTAGATAAATATTTGAGATCGACCTTTTGATTTTCAGATCAAAACTTTCGAAAACCAAAACTCTGACATCCCTTTATTTCTCCTTCTAAGACAGACAAATGACACTCGGCCTGTCAATGTCACTACATTTTCAGTGTTAGTGAATTAAGGTTGCACCTTATAGCACGGAGATGTAGGCTTCGGCCGAACTTTGAAACCATACCTCTGTCTATTATCTTCTCTACTCTATTCTCTCCTCTACTTCAAAGCTCAAGTCAAAAAACCAACAGTCGACTCGATTGACTGTTGAGCGGAGTCTTCGAACGGGACAATGATCATCCCCCACAGTTTGGCGCCGTCTGTGGGATCGGACAAAAAGCCTAGTTCGCTCAGTCAATAACAGGTTGGTGGAGCAGACAACCAATCTTTCAAAAACCATACTTCTCAGCTCCTTCGGTTGAGCAGACAACCGATCAGAGACAAGCGTTCTAGGTGCTTCCATTGCCACTACTCAATGACGAAGACAAAACCCCAGGATAACCCAGAGGGAAGTATCATACAACGAGATCAGTCTCGACCCAAGACTCGCTTAATGAGTTAGCGGCTCAACTTCGGCCCACACCCTACCAAACCAGCGACTGCAACTCATTTTGGAAAAGGATCGAAGGTCAGTCGATCAACCAATTGCTCCACCACCCCAGCAGTCAGTCAGACAAACTATGCCCACTTCAACGGAAGATCCTCCACAAGTTACCAAATCTTGGCGCTCGACATTCAACTATTGTTACTAGCAAAGCAGAATGCTACTTTAACAGCTGAAAGAGACACTTTCATGAAGGCCGCCTCCGACGCAGGGATCGTCTTTCCATTTCCTCCAACTCTCAATAAAGATGAGATCGATCGGCCCCGACAACCTATCATTAGTCCTGAAGGTCCTCCCTTGGCTGCGAAGTTCAAAAAGGCAGCAGTCGGAGGCCAACCCCCTCAGAAGGTCCTCGAAGGCAAAGCGTTTAGGAACGCATCGAGGACCCCAAGTCTCAATCATCTTTCGGCTGCAGATTGCGTGAGGCGTGTTCACGAAGAACCCAACCATCGAGTTCGACATCGGATGAGAGAGTCGGTGTAGAGAGAGTCGATCCCTCTATCACCCCCCCCACCATCAAATTTCGCGAAATAGTTCTCCACAATATCAACGCCACCAAGCTGCACTTCAAAGTGAAGATCCTCAAGCCTCGCTCCTTGACCAACCACGCTATCAGGGATATGGTCATAGAGGAGGATATTCTTCTGCAGGGCCTCTTCACCAAAACATCCTCCAAGCATCTTTTCCGAAGAATTGGAGAACTCCTACCCTACCGAAGTTCAATTACCTCAAAGGTGATCCAACCCTCTATATCCTTGCATTCAAACAATCTTTGACATTACACAAGGAAGAGAACAACATCCTTTGTCGAACCTTCGCTGGCAGCATCGACAAACCATCTCTCGACTGGTATCACAATATTCGTTCGGGTTCCATAATCCAATTTGGAGCTCTTGCGAATCTCTTCGTCCAACATTACCGACTGAACCTAAAGCCGGAGAAGAAACTTGATTCATTATATCGACTAAGGATGGAAACCAATGAAACTCTTCGTAAGTTTATACAAAGATTTCGCAATGGGCACGCCGCTCTCTCCGGACGACATCTAAATGATAGTTTCAAAATGTCCTCTGCTACAACCACATATTTATAATGACTTCATCCACAACCCACCGTCCTCCCTCAGAGCAATGTTCGATCGCATTCAAAGGAAAATAGAAGTCAAAGATGACCAAGTGGCTCGGAAGGGGCGTGAAGCTAAACGCCAACCAGTGGAGAGAGAACTACCTAGGCAGACTGCCAAAGCCCTTAATACCGAAGCACCAAAACCAGCACCTGATAAGCGATCAAGGGATGACGGTCGCAGGTCTCTACCAGCCTGGTGGACAAAGTTTACCGATTGGAATCTACTAGTCAACCAAATCCTCGACCAAATCCAACATGAAGAGTTCCTTTGCAGACCAAATCCACTGCAACCAGACACTAGACTCACTATCAACAAATCCACGTACTGAGACTTTCATCGTAGCCATGGTCATCCGATAGGCCGATGTTTTCGACTGAAGTACCATTTGGAAGATATCTTGCTCGAATGCCATCTCCAAGAGTTTACTTGTAGACCGGATCAATGCCTTCCCCCCTCAACAAAAGGAAAATAGACATGTTGGGTTCGGACTATCTTTGCTCAATGCTTATTGCCAATAAGCATTCGAGCAAATATCTTCGGCATTCACGGGACTATGCACTATTAAGCCTTGATGGGAAAAGAAGTTGATCGACAAATTTGGCACATTCATAATGTTCGATCATTTGCGAACAAAGAAGAGAGCTAGGTTGAGAAACTGATCAAAGGCTTGGCTTGGCCTTCTATTATCTTCACGAATCAAGATCTACAAGGAGTGCACACTCTACATCGAAAATCCCTTAGTCTTGTGGCTCACCCTTGACGAAAAGTACGGTCAACCGAATACTCATCGACACCGACAGTTTAATTGATATTATGTTCTAAGACTGTTTCAGGCGTATGTGATTGTGGGCATCGAAATTAGCCCACGGGTCGAACCCGATTTGCACATGAAAAATAGGCCCGCACCCAACGGCCTTCGGGTCGAACCCGACTCGCGCATGCGAAATTGGGCCCACGCACAACGGCCCACGCATGCAACTCGGCCCACACACAACGACCCACATGCGCAACCTGGCCCGCACACAAACGGCCCACATGCGCAACCTGGCCCGCACACAAACGGCCCGCATGCGAAACCTGGCCCGCACACAACGGCCCGTATGCGAAACCCCGGCCCGCACACAACGGCCCGTATGCGAAACCTGGCCCGCACACAACGGCCCGTATATGAAACCTGGCCCGCACACAACGGCCCGCATGCACACTCGGCCCATACACAACGGCCCGCATGCGAAATTGGGCCCACACACAAATGGCCCGCATGCACACTCGGCCCGCGTGCAAGCTCAATCCGCACACCATGGCCTAACTCGAAGCAAACGGGTCCCATCGGACCCGCGACTCGGACACAAAGAGGGGGGCCCACCGGCCCCCCTTCTAGAAAACCATGCCCCCCTCCCCATGGGGAGGTGGGGCCGGCCATAAAGAAAAAGAAAACAAAAAGGAAAAAGAAAAAGAAAAGAAAAAGAAAAGAAAGGAAAAAGAAATCAAAACCGCCTTGATGCGGGGGGAGGTGGCGTGGACGTCTACGTAGCCGTAGATCCGCGACGATCCCTCGATCCAACGGACAAGATGACGTTGTGTCACCATCCGATCCAAAAGTGCAACAAGAATAACAACTCAATCTTTAAAAGATCGAGTCACATCTAGCCCGTAACCACCCCAACTAAAAAGGAGGGGATCGAGTTTGTTTCCCCGAATCAAGGAACAATATCTTGATGGTTATGGGGGGAGATATTGGATGAAACAAAAAGATTTCAGCAATATCTCCCCCAACCGCCCCCCTTTGCCTATAAATAGAAGGGGTGGGGGAAGGCACAAAAGGTCGAAAGCTGAAGAGGAAAAGGCTCTGCAAAGACGAGCTCCAACGCTTGAAGACCGAAGGCTTCACGAGGCACGGCAAGCACGTCCTACGGGAATCCTTGGTCCTTCAAGTCCTCATCAACGTGAAGACCTTGCACTCGAAGATCAAAGCTTCGACTCCTCGCACGAAGAAGAAAGCTTGGAGAAGAAGACCCGGAGTCGTCGTCATCCCGACTTCTCCAACGATCTTCATCAACTCCGAAGAAGCCATAAGCAAAGGCCGGAGAAGAAGATCGAAGCCGACAACACCCGTCGTCTTCAACAAAGGCGTCGACTCCTCGCACGAAGAAGAAAGCCGGGAGAAGAAGGCCTGAAGCCGGTGCTACCCTTGCCGTCTTCGTCAACAAAAGCCGACGCTACAACCGTCGTGCGGAGATCGGCGCTACCCCCGCCATCTTCATCAACAAAAGCCGACGCTACAACCGTCGTGCGGAGATCGGTGCTACCCCCGCCGTCTTCATCAACAAAAGCCGACGCCACAGCCGTCACACAGAGATCGGTGCTACCCCCCGCCGTCTTCATCAATCAAAGCCGACGCTACAACCGTCGCATAGAGATCGGTGCTACACCCGCCATCTCCAAAAGAAGCCTTCAACTCTGATCAAGCCAAATACGCCCGGAGAAGAAGCCGACACCACAATCGTCGCCAGGTCGGGAAAAGCTGAAGACGAAAGGACTTCGCAAGAGAAGCTCCAACGCTCGAAGACCGAAAGCTTCACGAGGCACGGCAAGCACGTCCTACGGGAATCCTTGGCTCTTCAAGTCCTCATCAACGTGAAGACCTTGCACTCGAAGATCAAAGCTTCGACTCCTCGCACGAAGAAGAAAGCTTGGAGAAGAAGACCCGGAGCCGTCGTCATCCCGACTTCTCCAACGATCTTCATCAACTCCGAAGAAGCCATAAGCAAAGGCCGGAGAAGAAGATCGAAGCCGACAGCACTCGTCGTCTTCAACAAAGGCATCAACTCCTTGCACGAAGAAGAAAGTCGGGAGAAGAAAGCCTGAAGCCGGTGCTATCCCTGCCGTCTTCGTCAACAAAAGCCGATGCTACAACCGTCGTGAGGAGATCGGTGTTACCCCCGCCGTCTTCATCAAGAAAAGCCGACGCTACAACCGTCGTGCGGAGATCGGTGCTACCCCCGCCATCTTCACCAACAAAGCCGACGCTACAACCGTCGTGCGAAGATCGGTGCTACCCCCGCCATCTTCATCAACAAAAGCCGACGCTACAACCGTCGCACCAGGAGATCGGTGCTACCCCCGCCGTCTTCACCAACAAAGCCGACGCTACAACCGTCGCACCAGGAGATCGGTGCTACCCCCGCCATCTTCATCAACAAAAGCCGACGCTATAATCGTCGCATAGAGATCGGTGTTACACCCACCATCTCCATAAGAAGCCTTCAACTCCGATCAAGCCAAATACGCCCGGAGAAGAAGCCAGCCGATGTCACAACCGTCGAGGAAGCCGGAAGAATAAAGAAGTCCTGAAGAAGTAGCCATCGCCGTTCGAGAAGAAGATCGAGTCAAAGCCGAAGCCAAAGCCAACGCAAGAAGCCAAAGCAAACGCACCGGTAAAGCCCGCGCTAAAGCAACGCACGTGCCAAAGCCAAGCAACTACGACGGTTACGAGCAAAGCATCGCACGTTCTAGCCGATACGACGCGAAGTCTGGAAGAACTAAAGCATCGCAAGTCTCTACCCGCCTACGTTCAAGCGCAAGCGCCAAAGCAAAGCAAACGCCAGAGCCACACCAAAGCTACGCCAAAGCCGAAAGCTAAAGCCAAAGCCGACGCAAAAAGCACGATCGACGCCGCGAACCGACGATCAAGGACGCCGAGGTCGAGCAAGGATCGAGGAAGACACGAAGACCGAGGAACGAAGCCCAAAGCCTCCCTAGCCGAGAAAGCGCGAAGCACGGACGGGACAAAATCGACGGCAGAAACTCCTTAGCCTCTCAAAAACCCTCACCCTGTAAAGACCTCTGTCCTGGGCAACCCCTTCAGAGCTCTCGCACGAATACCACGTGGAGACGCGGATCAAAGGGACCCTCCAGAGGATCTCTCCCACAATCTCCTGATCAAAAATTTGTAATCTCGTGTGACCCGCAATAAAGACGACCCGAATCTTTTTCCGCGCTCACAGTGATATAAGTACGAGAGTCTAGACGTTGTCCCAACGGTCATCACCGACTTTAATGGTGAACATAGCATGACTATGGGAGAGGCCAGATTCACACTCGATCTCAGTAAAGAGATGCGAGTTTCTGTGAGGTTCGCGGTCATTGACGGAACCTTAAATTACAACATCATCCTTGGGCGACCATTCCTCCACCATATCAGTGCAGTCTCTTCGTCGTACCATCAACTCTTTAGGTTCTCAATAGGAGAGGGCATCGTATGCATCCGTGGCAATTAGCAATCCGAACGTTCATGCGAAGCTGCAGCGGAAAAGACAGATCGAAAGTGAATCTTGCACCACCAAAGCGCCCGACAGACATAGCCGGTCCCTCCACGAGCTAGCAACTAATTAAGGGAGCCCCCACTACCAAAACCTCCACCTGCAGAGTGGAAGGCCCCACCATCAATTAAAGAAATCTCACGAGTAGACCTCAGCAACAACACTCTCCCTCGAGAAACATTCATCAGTACCGATCTTAGTGATGTCGAAGCGCAAGACATGGTGTCGTTCCTCAAGTCCAACATCGACGTATTTTCCAGGAGCTTCGAAGACATGCCCGAGATCAATCCGGATGACGCATGATATTGGCTCACAATCAAAGAAAGAGCGACAATCATCAAGCAAAAGCCTTGAACGATCAGACTGGAGCGGTTGGTTGCGCTTCAAAAGGAGATTAACAAGTTGCTCGCGGTAGGCTTCATTCGTAAAGTAGAGTACACAACTTGGATCTCCAACATCATCGTTGTCCCAAAGAAGAACGAGAATATCAGAGTCTGCATCGACTTTACCAATCTCAACAAAACATGTCCCAATGATCCGTTTCCCATGCCAAGGATTAATAGACTCATCGACACCACCGCTGACCACGAGCTTCCATCTTTCATGGACGGGTATTCAGGTTACAATCAAATTCATCTGTATCCGGACGATTGAGAGAAGACATGTTTCGTGATAGACAGAGGCCTCTACTGTTATAATGTCATACCCCTCGGTCTCAAGCATGTCCACCTCATCCACTGCCGACTTGCCCACAAAAGCACCAAGCCAAGAGATCAAAGCCTCCGCTATCCCAGCGCGCTGCAGATAGAGGAGAACAAGCTGATGAGAAGCCAAAAAAGGTATGTAGCTAGGTACGGATCTCTCTCTATCTTCACATCTCAGAGGTAGAGAGAGATTTTTTTTTCTTTTGAAAGTTCAAAGATTCTCATTCCACAAAAAAAAAAAAAAACCAGAGTGTTTGTAGCTGTTCCATGACGTCAATGTCATGTGGACCACACTGGCTCAATTAATTCAGCCACCGCTTCTTGCTTGTCCTCACCGCTATTCCATAAATTTTTTCCAAAATCAGAGTGATTTTAGTATTACTTTTCTGATCACTTATAATTTTTTGAATGAAAATATCATTAACATATAGGGGCGGAGCTTGGGCGGGTTTGATCCGCCCAAGTCGAACCTGACCCCGAGCAATTAACAAGCATAGACAAAGATGGTCCAAATCTTAGACTTGTTTGGACAAGAAAAGATCTACCCGATTTTAATTTGGAAGGGTTTGGGCACTGCTCTTACCTAATCTGAGGAACCCAATTATCATGGCATACGTGCATCTTGGCTCGGCCCTGGGTGTAGGCACTAGGCATGCAAGGTGCCTTGGGACCCCAGTTTCAAAACATCTTTTAGGTTTGAAAGCTGATTTTGTTGAATATACAAATGTATTATTAACAAAGATTATTCATAACTTGAGTTATTAAAGTTTGAATACAGAATTCGATAAATATTTAACATAGATCTAACTTAGTATGTTTCGTTTTCAATCAAATTGTTTTGACCTTTTAATTTTTTTTTCTTTTTTTCATCTATATATGTTTCACAATCATTTCTAATGGGACAACCCGTCCTTTATCCAAATTGGGCAACTCGAGGAACTCGAACATAAAAGGACGGGGCAAAGCTTTTTACAAATTTGACAAAAAAACTTGCTATTACACCATGGAAAATGCTTTTGTAGCCCACTTGTTTGCCAACTTCACATGGCTGGCATCCCCCTAGTTAGGGACGGAATTATGTATGGACCAAGGGGGGCCATGCCCCCCCCTCAATTATTTTTTTAAAAAAATTATATAGTAAAATTCTTGAATATGAGAATAATTTTTTTTTGGGTTCATGCTTTGGCCCCTCCAATACAAAATCCTGATTCCATCCCTGCCCTTAGCCAATTAGGAACTGTCAACACTCCATTTCATGTGGACTTGGCAACCAAAAGTTGGCAAATTAGTTGGCTATATAAGTACCCTTACTCACTTCGACCATACAAGGGGACAGAATCGCAAATGCTCGACGCATCGGCCAATGCACCAAGCAACAAGCTCGATGTGCCCCACCTCTGTTGTTTAGATAGGGCTTATATTTGTACGCCAAAGTTAGCTCTCCACACATCAGTTTATCAATACACTCCATCTTCATACTAACAATTCTTCATCTTACTCTACACACAACACACATTTTCTATAAATCCTAGTATACCCTCCAGCTTTCTCAACATATTACGTTCATTTTTCATTCCTCCTTATTTCTCAAATCTAGGATCGTCTCGGCGAAAGATGAGACCTAAGGTGAAACTTAGAATCAGCCATTTTATGTAAAATATTTATATAAAAATTTTACTAAAATTATTTGTTAATTTTGTTTCAAAACCTCTAATAATTTCAGTGGGATCTACTCAAATCAGCAATGATAATCAAGCTATCAGCGGTGACATGTTGGGTCAGACTAATATCAGCTTAGGTAACATCGACAAAATCGCACTAAGCACTAATTAAGAGCATGGCCAATGAGCAAGAGAAAAAGATAGGTTTCAATAAGGATTAACGGAGTCAAACGAGGGGTGGCAATGGGTCGGGTCGGGTTCGGGACGGGTTAAGACATAGGTATAAGTGCAAAACATCCAACCCGAACAACACGCGATCTAGTGT